>MNPL01003806.1:0-15124 GCA_002081605.1 Tropilaelaps mercedesae | reverse complement strand
CATATATATATATATATATATATATATATATAATTTCTCCCTCTATATATACATAGTCTCTATATTTATCATGAAAGCCTGGCTACTAATGCAGAAGCTGGGCATGTGACCATATTGGAAAAGACGTGTAGAGGTTCAATACACATTGCGACAATTACACGTAACGTAAAACGGTTGAAGTATCGACGCCGTACGCTTTTGTTGCGCGGTTTGTGGTCACGGCAATTGGGTTTTTGACATTAGTTCCACAGATTGCCGTCAGGTCCATCGTGGTCTGAGAGTCTCAGAACCGAATCCAGCCTCGCCCAACAAGCCGTTACATAAGACAATATATACATATAGATATATGAATAGAGATGCATAGCTTAACGTACCCTGTATTTGTTGAACAAGACCCGTCCGATGTAATACAACTTTGGCCGGCTTTTGCTTCAATTACCATTGGGATTTCAGTCGGTCGATGCGATTGTGTCTCATGCAGATCATAAACTTTGTGTATCACGGCTTAGCGGCATATTCGGCGGTCAAAATAATACGCACTGAGAATTACATCTAGAACGGGTTATTGGGCTGCGCGAGTTTGTTGAAACTCCCCTGTTAACCTATTTACCCTCTTTCATTCTTCATCTGGACTTATTGAATCGCGTCTTTGGGCAAGACGTGAGCCTGTAGCTCTGATTTGTCCTACGCACGTGTTCTGTGTGGAAAGGCAAGGCCTGGGACTTGTACTTGCATTCGACTGACTGCAAGGCGGCACCATCTGCTCTCGGTCGAAAGCTCTGCCTTTCCGAATCCAAGGTTCTCTCGCTGATCAGCGCGAGGACGGGGCGCTCTCCCCTTGGAAGCACAATACTTACCGAGGAAATCGGTGTCGACAAAGGCGTAGGAAGTAAAGAGCTATACAGACAAATGCAAGTGACAACAGAAGGAGTGACGATACCGACAGAGGCGGTCATGAAGGTGAATGAGTGGTGGCCTGGTATCGCTTTGATGTCGTGTTAAGGACCGAGAGTCAGGAGTACGGAAGGACATTTAGCCTGTAAAACAATGTCATTAAGCACACGGCCAATAAATATGCTTAGATATATATATATATATATATATATATATATCTAAGTACTGGACCGAGACTTGGCGTTTTCATTTAGAATTTATCCTATTCCCGAGTGCATACTACATTTCGGTCAGATTTCGTAAAGTTTTCCTTTGGAGAGGTTCACGATTAGCCCCATTAGAGTAGACAGGTAGATCCCGTCGGCCATATTATGTATTTTTAATGATCGCGATAGACTAATTTGATTGTAGTTTAATAATGACAAAAGTAGCAATACAATACTAATATATCAATAGTAACAGCTGTACATATTCGCTTCATCATCTAGGGTCAGCAAGCTGGTTAGATACAACGATTTCTCATAATTTACAACTAGTACATATTTCTTGCGATTCTTATTTATCTCATCTATCATTGGCCTAAATCAATCCGCTATGTTTTATCGTAGTCATATTTTTTATCTTCTGTTTGTTTACGTCTTATTAAGCTCTCCTCCCCTATTCACGCAAGTGGCTCGCTGCAGATTACGTTGGTTTCACCAAAGATGTTGTATTTCACTATAATGCGGTAACAATACCTCAATGTGATCAATTCGTTGACCTGGCCACAAGTGTTTTCACCACAGCTTTTTTTCTACCGAGGCTATTGAGGCTGCATCAAAACGGAAAGAGGTACCGGTTTTAGGAAAAGGGCCGAATTTGCCGTTTGAGTGGATGTCTGCGACGACGGTGGCATATGAAGGGAAGGTAGGAAGCTAGGGTATGATAAAAACAATACATTGAGTATAGTTGCAATTCATAAAAACGCCATAATACCATTCGCCAGGATGATTACATACGGGCACATGAACGTGCTATGTTTTCTAAAAACATTCACAAAAGGTTGACCGCATTGATGAGAGCTACATAAATGCACTTTAAGTTCATATCAATCACACAGTACTAAATAATTATGGTTAGTCACACAGATATCGTCATTATTATATATTATCATTATTTATTCTTAAGCATTGGTTATGTATGGCTGATGACGGAGCAAATTAGAAAACAGCATTATATTAAAAAATGGTCTAACTTAAAGGGACTGAAGCTCTTCCTAAAACTCTATAGGGGAAAAAAGCTAAGCTTAGCCTTCTACGCGTTAAGTCGCTGCTCTGTGCGATAAATAGGCTTTACAATCGATCATTTATTTTTGTAACCCTGTAATCCGAACACTCTGTTTCGCTTTCAAATTCTAAAACAAAAGCGAACCAACTTGGTTGCTTGAATAAGGTGGAACAAGGCTAACCGACCTGTCATGCAGCAGCGCAATCGATTTTTGTTTATTACGTACTGCCTACTCGTTCTCTAGGGTGTAGATTCTGAAACGACTGAAACAAATTCTAAAAATGAGAATCTCAAAGTAAGTTGATAATGCAGCAGTTTGCCCACACGCGACGATTAATAAACGCGATAATCCGCAATGAGTCCAAACATCCGTATTGCTTTTTACTTAAGTCTATGTAGCAAAACGTTACCATTGAAATTCGTAAATGCTAATGGAATTGAATGTCAAAATGTAAAATTGAGCAGGCCGATTCCACGCTCTCCTCCAAGTCAGCTAAAAATTGAAGCGACTTCTTCCTTCGAGCTGTCTATAACAACATTCGTAAGGTGATTGTCTTTCACGACTGTCATCACTGTTAATTTCTATCGGCCGAAGCTGCAATAGTTCTTCTTTGTACTTATAAGAAAAATACAGTTTATATGACGTGTAATTACATCGATGTGTCATAAACTAGCTTCTCTAGTATTGTATATTATATAAATTATTTTAATGATCATTAAAGAACACAACAATATCATTAATATTACGTAGCTAAATTTTCAACGTTATTATTCTTCTCTTTTACGACATTTTTACGTTCGCTCTAAATATAAAACCTGTGCGGGTTTCGCTAAGCCTCGGTAGCGCAGTAGGTAGCGCGTCAGTCTCATAATCTGAAGGTCGTGAGTTCGATCCTCACTCGGGGCATACTTTTGTTTCTTCTCTCAAGTTTGCTTCTTCTCAAAAGCATTCGAAAACGGTTGACGACTTTCGAAGATTTCTCCCATCGATAAGAAATATTTGTCGCCATTTTATAACCATGTTTCCCAAATATGGGAATGTGCCGACGAATATTGTTAGTCTAACCGGCGAAAAATTAATTAGATTGGTTACAAAGTTATAAAAATCGTCCGTTCATTAGCTTGAAAATTACTGCCAGCGATAATATTGATTTGAGACAGTTTTCTATCTATGTCCATTTATGGATAATCAAGAATAACTACACTGGTAGTGAATATTTTATCTGACTAACAGTTTCGATTTTTATATTCTTCTTATCAAACACGTTTCACTTCGTATGCGTGGCTTTATACTTCCATCTCTGAATTTACACACGACTGCTCAAAATATGTTTTCTTGTATGTTACGTTGTGCTTCATAGAAACGGTATGTCCTTTTGAGACGCTCCATTTAGAGGAAACGAATGATCGAAATAAATCGAACAGGAATTCAAAATGCCCGCCGTTGCAGACGCTGAAGGACATCCGTATTTGTTGTTTGGCGGTTCAGTTAAACCGGCGGAAAATAATTTTCTATTCGTGGAGTAAATTACGTTTACATATGACAATTAGGAATTATGCGCTAATTAAAGACCACGACGAGAACTTTAGTTATCACGTGTACCCAGAATAGGCTTTTTCCAGTCGTGGTACCTAGAAATATTGGCAATATATCACATCGACCATTGTCTCTAGCGGGACCCAGCCAGCGTTCATCTAGTACCCACTCTTTTCGCCTCGTGGCCTGGGTGGCGTGAGTTATGTATGTAATTGTTCTTCGGATTTCAGTAATTTTTCAGTGGTTTTCCAGCTTTTCGGCAGTGCTAAACTGTGGCAATAATCATGACCGAGACCGTAGGCCATTAGCCAAGGAATAACTGTGACACATTTCCAAAGATTAAAGACTCTTTAGTCGGCCTGTCCCTGGCTCACGTGTGAAAGTGCCTGCTTTTGATTTTCTTACATTGGAGGGCCTCAAATCGATCGCTTTCCTCAACTTCGGCGGATTCATTGCTTCCATTTCTCCATGCCAGAACTTTCATTGCTCAAAAATCAATGTTTAAGCCAGCGGAACCAGTTGCTGTTCCGTTAAAATAAAATTGATATTAACGTAAACGAGTTGTCTGCATTGAGCTTGTCCACACAGCCGGTCCATCCCCGGTTAGTGGATTTGTGATTAGTTGCTGTACCCCAGTGTAATAGAACCGTCCATCCATGAAATTAGTGAAGTAAACCAATTTTCATCATATCAGACGCGCGTCATTTGGTTATGACAGCCATTGCGCGTAATGCATTAATGCAAAGTCCTGGTCGCATATGCGAGAATGATGAGACTCGTATTTCTTCGAATTTTCAACTTAATCAATTACAACATATTGGCTGAACTACGCTCATTCATATTATTTCTCGAAATTCGTTATCCGCATCACTTGCAGGCCTCTGGTGTTATACGTTGCATCACAACTCCTTCAACTGTGCACTGATTTTCTTGTCTTTGCTGTGCCCTTTACAGAACCCTAACTCAACATGACTGATTGGGCAGATGAGGGCACGGATTCAGCGCCTGTTGTGGCTGCCGAAATTATCGATATAAAGTTGTTCGGCCGGTGGTCATCGGCTGATGTTGAGGTGAAGGACATAGGGTTGCAGGATTACATCGCCGTAAAGGTATGGCTTCTTAATGGCTCGGCGTAAATAGCTTTGCAGACGTGGTCACGTTTCGACGCAAGTTTTGATCTGGATTCAAATTGCAGGCACTGCCATGATTTGGGTAAACCACGTTTGCTTATCGTATGAGTTACACGAATGCAGGCAGATTATAGAATCGTAGGGCCCTGTTTTGCTGATAAGACATCTAGATGAAAGTATTCGTGAGTAGACTTGAGCGCAATATTCGAATATAGCTGGCACGATATGCAGATTTTATCGTGTAGGCCGGTTATTGGATCTTCTACATTGCCCCTTTTAATCAGTTTAGTCCTCCCTCCTCCTCGTAATTAATACAAGCTGTATTTGGAATTGGATCGATATAAAAATTTTTCGCTAGACAAAAAATACCTTGTCTATCAATTGGTTACCGACGAACTATGTTCGCTATAAAATTTCGAATTTTCTGCGCTACTCCATAACAAGCAATAGCTAATATTTCCACGCGTATATCTAGTGTGGAGCGTCGCCCCGCAGCGCACTCTAACACGTTCCCCTTTGCTTGGCGAACCGCCTGATCTCTCTCCGTAGGAAAAGCATGCTAAGTACCTACCGCATTCATCTGGCCGTTACGCTGCCAAGCGTTTCCGCAAGGCGCAGTGCCCGATTGTCGAACGTCTAACGAACTCGATGATGATGCACGGCCGTAACAACGGCAAGAAGATCCTCGCCGTTCGCATCATCAAGCACGCATTCGAGATCATCCACCTGTTAACGGGCGAGAACCCGCTCCAAATCTTGGTGAACGCCATCATCAACGCCGGCCCGCGTGAAGATTCGACCCGCATCGGCCGGGCTGGTACCGTGCGTCGGCAAGCCGTCGACGTGTCGCCATTGCGACGGGTTAACCAGGCCATCTGGCTGCTGTGCACCGGAGCGAGGGAGGCTGCGTTCCGCAACATCAAGACCATCGCCGAATGCCTCGCCGACGAGCTCATCAACGCGTCGAAGGGCTCGTCGAACTCGTACGCGATCAAGAAGAAGGACGAACTCGAGCGCGTAGCCAAATCCAACCGTTAAAGCTGCCGCTCGCTGGACACCCGCGGAGACGGTCGGAGATGGTATGGCCAAGTGTATTTGGCCCTACTGGGCGGGATGCTGTTAGCTGCTATCTCTCATCGTCCGGGCCATTTCCGTCTAGGATTTTGTGGGGTGGGATTGAATAATAAATGCTCGTGCGGCATTTGTCACGCGGAATTGGCACGCGTTTTTATTGGCTTGCTTTGAGTAGCCTCCCTTGATGGTCGAGCTCAGTGGCTTAGTGCATTCGGGCGCGCTTTGCGACGGGGGGAGATATGTAGGTAGGGGGTTCGATCCCCGCCGTTGAACATGTACATTTATATGGGGAGGGGGTATTCTTACAGGGTGATGCAAACAGCGCTACCGTGAACGTTAAATGTTGGCTGATAATCGGTCTTGGAAAAAGCTGGCTTTGATGGGTAGGAAAATGTTTGCAGATATGGTCAGCAACGGTATTGGTCTAAAAGTCGGTGTCGATAAATGACGATGGGTGGAATGAGGAGATGCAATGGTGGGGTTTTGATGTTGTTTGCCTGCGAGACTGTTAGGTGTTGGGGGCTAGGCCATTTGACATTAGTTTCGTTTGATCAATACAATTCCTGTAGCTGTAATGAATAATGTATCTGAGCACATGATGAACAGAAGACCTCATTACATCAACGGAACCACGTGTGAAGATTTCACACAAGATCGTCGCGCGACAAATACTCCTGTAGACATGTGAATCAAAGAGAAAATTGAAGTTCAGGAGAGGCATTTCGAGCATATCCAGTTCTCTTGAGGACGTAACGACATACAATTTCTATAAGATTTCGTTTACAAGAATATATAGTGTGTATAGAATATAGTATCTAAGCAACAACTTGTTAGTTCTTGACCCACCGGGAGCGTCAGTTTTCGACTAAGCCACTAATTCTCTGACCTCATAATGTTTTTATTATGTTTGTTTAGAGCATTATAATTTGATATTGTTAACAGTCTGTAGACCAGATACATGCGTGTGGCGTAGCTGATTCTTCCTAAGCTCGTTGTCCAGCTAGGGGACAGGGTCTCTCTCTCGCAACGCCAAGAATACCTACG
Organism: Tropilaelaps mercedesae; assembly: GCA_002081605.1. NCBI lineage: Eukaryota > Metazoa > Arthropoda > Arachnida > Mesostigmata > Laelapidae > Tropilaelaps > Tropilaelaps mercedesae. Next base: position 8,179 of record MNPL01003806.1, on the reverse strand, counting down.
ATACGAAAAAAAATGACGCTGTTGTTTTTCCTTAGAAACCACGTTTGTTCAACGTCTCACACAAGTATTAACATTCGTATTTCATATGACAACAGTACGGGATGTACGCCTGCTGGCGGTACATAGCAGCCCCAATGAAGCTGTAACAACACCGTCAGCTTGTCTTGTTTGACTATGTACAAACAACGTTACACCGTTCTTCTAAGCCACTTGATCATCGAATCTCTGTGTCCTACCGGGCAGGTGGCGCGGTTTTTTAAATCAACGACGTGATATCGGCTTGCCGCAACGCTTGTTCAATGGCCTCTCTGCCCCGACCCTCGATGGCTTTCCGTATTTTCTCTCGATTCCTGCAAACGCAAATGTGACGAGAATCTTGGAAAACTGTTCTACGAATCAAAACATATCAGTGGAATCTAACTGAGACAAGGAGCTTTGATTGTAGTAAACGATTTCTTAAGAGGATCAGTCCGAGGAGGTTGTCGAAAAAATTAAAAAACAGATTCATCTGTGGCTTTCCTACAGCCCTGACGGGTGTGCGCTAGAACTAGGAGGCAGACATATCCTAGGGTGGTTTTCGTATAACAACATTACCATATCGTACTATGTTCGTCGTTACTGATGGCCCCGTCTGACGTCCAGCTCTTATGCGTTATGTACTTCTTCCTACAGATAGAATGTGCAAAGGACTTGTCAGGATGACCGATTAGCGTTAGCTTATCATTAATTTGTACGTTTTTTCGTTGCGAGCGTGTCACTCAAAGCCGGGTCGTCGTACGAAAATCTCGTAAATTAAAATTCATTGCTATATACGCAATGTAGCAATTATTTTCGAGGCGCAGGGTTAGGATCCGCTAGGATGCACCGAAGTGTTTAATTAGTAATTATTTACGTACCCATTGATAATAATCCGTTGTGCCAGCCTCTGAGCGATCTTGTTGAACGCCCCAATGCCCGTAACTTTGATGATGCGCAAATGGCCCAGCTGGGTCACTTCGAAGAGGACCAATGTCATAGTGCCCTCAAACAACTGAAGCGTCAATCGTCACCGTATAACACTTAGAAGTTGGCTTTAAGCAAAAAGAGGTTTTGGAGCTTTTATTGGTCGAATTTAACCGTTAGAGAACCAATTATATTTGGTTGGCATTGCTCGAATAAATAGTTCACCTGAGCGCGTTTGACTTTCGTATATATCATAGTTCCTTTGCTAGATAAAACAAACATACGAATACGTTTTTTTTCGTAAATATACTGTTGTCGTTATCTGTCTCCCAAATTTCTTCGTCAAAAAATGAGCTAATTAAATTGCAGTAAAATATTTGATCATTAGTGACAAATTAAGATCTAGTCATAACGCTTCTACTGTATCCTGGTGGTCTCGTCGTTTATATTTTAGGCATGGGTCCTTAGGTCCGAGGCTAATTTTACGTATTCAAAAATGACGCCATTGAAATTTATAAATTTAAACGACGGCTGCGTTTGATTCGCTTCGGCTGTATAGGAAAACCTGATGACAGCATTAGACATAAACATTTAACTAAAATTATTCTTTTATTAACTAAAATTTAACCAAATTGCCAACCTACATTTACGTGAACACGAATTCTGGCCAGGAGATGCTCTATGATAGCGGATATTGAACCTCGGGGACGCAGAATTCGTACCTCGCGTTTGAGGCGAAATTTCGCGCGGATGACGACGTCGTGAACGGCCAACGTCGTATCCATCGTTATATTCTGCCTGCTACTCGAGAGCTCTGCCGGCCCACACCTCTCCAGGCTAAGCAAGTTCTGAATGGTTATCTGGATTTAACGGATTTGATAAGAAACTTAGTGTGTTAGTCGGCTTTCACGGGAAGTATGGTGGAGAAGTTGATATTCGACTCGTTCAAATCTCTAACTTGAATGCCTGGTTGTACATTTTGATATATTGATTGTGTCTTGTGCTTTAGATTGGCCTAGAAATTCAACACTATTAATATATTAGTCCATAAGTCTAATGCTAATAGTAAATCTATCTGCGCAGGCACGTATCACTACCGCTGACCTGGTAGACAACAGATTTTTTGGGGTTCATTATCAGCTAACATTTAACGTTTGCGCTTTTTGCACTACTTTGTAAGGCGAACCCCATAAATGTAGATGCGCAATGGCAGAGATCGAGCCCATGCACCTGCCTACGTGTCACCGTCGAAAGGGGCACGCGAATGCATCCAGTCACCGAGCTCGACAATCTAGTGCATATTAACGCAACTCGTATCTTCTCCGATATCGCCAATTGATAGCACCATTTGCATATGCAACAAAACATAGTAAAATATTCCAGGTTTCAACTGAGAGGCAGTGAAGATGAGATCTCCGTTACGGACTCTCGTATACGGAGTATGAACGGACTCGACCCTTCAAGAAACGGTCGCCGGAAGCCATTGGAAAATAGAGTTGTTCCATTGTTATTGAAAAGGAAAACTGTCATTAAACTGGCCGACCTCCCATCTTACATCATATAGGACAATCCTCCGCATCTCTACGTCATCCAGTCGAAGGGGGTCCAGTTGTGTCCTGATCCGTGCCATGTTCTTTGCATTGTTCAGCAAATCGTCCAAGAACTTGTCTCCGGTCTGTGCTGAAATGACAAACGTTTCAATATGAGCTAAGTCAGTGTCTGGCGGAGTCACTAATAGCTGCTCGTTTGCTGTTATCGGGCTGTTGTTTAAACCAAACGAGGCTAGTTTTCAGGACTCGGCACTCAGACCGCCTTATCCGTGATTGGCTCAGGGCCGCTTCTGCGAAAGCTTTGCCTCGAACTCTGCTTCTTGTGACTTTCATCCTGGGCGAAAGTGTAGGGCAAATAAGAACCGCTGGCTTAAACACGATAGCATTGTCTAGAGGTATGGGACTATTTCGCTATAGACGACAACAGCGCGAGCTGTAGGCAAACGAAGACTATTAGTCTTTAGAGTCTAAGAGTGTTTAATGTCCAAAGCTCGTCAGAAATCGTGTGGGTAACCCAACCCTATCGATTCATTCCGGCCCGAAGTCGAGTTCCGGCACGTCGTCCCAGTCCACTTCGATCTTTGGGACGAGATTTGGCTTTGAAGTTTGCTTTCCTTAACCGTGACTTAACCGTACCTTACCTCGCAGTGCAACGCTAGCACGGCCACAGCTTAACTCTTAATTGCTCAAAAGTTGGGTACATAGCAGATAGCATTGTTTAATATAATCTGTATGCTTCAACATGTCAATACTGCTTAGGTGGTTTCTGCCGTTGTCAGGCCAGCACCAAGTTTTAGTATATGTCTGTATTTAAGTACGACCAGCACAAATGCGTCTGTTACGCCAACTGCCGAAGCGCACCCCGGTATACGTACCGTAAGTCGCACTGGCTATGGCCAGTGTTAGACAGATGTTAACATAAATAACACGCACTGGACGGCTATCGCTATACGAGCAACGGCTGTACTGGCTGTTCTCCATAGCGGCCGGGTGTTATTCACATAGACAACACACGCGCACACATCTGCCACAGGGAAAGCCGTACACAAATCGTCGCCAAGGTCGCCGTAGGACCGATGTCACTTTGCCGGTTTCCCTCAGCGTTTAGAACATCTACCACGACTTTCTCCTTTGCGATGCTTCGCTATGTGGGTCGTCCACTACTCAACTCTCCGGATCGTCACAGGTTTTCCGCAGGGATTACTACCCGCCTATGATTTGTGTGCCGATCATCTGCGTTGTTCGGCGACGTCCGCCCATACGGTGGCCGGAACCGAGGTCTTGGAGAAGCGCGGAGGTATAAGGGCAACCCGGTGGTGACAGACACGCATTTATCGGACTAAGACGACGTAATGCACACGCGACCACGCAAAGTAGACGGACAGACACGTCTGCGTGGTGGTACGTTCGACGTTGATGTGGCACGGACCGGTACGGTATCGTGCAGTGGCCGACGGCCAAGCGAGATCAAGAACTGGCCACGTTATTGGATCGGCAGTCGTCGACGTGATGGACGACAACCCCGTCAGCGAGTGTGGCCCCGGCAACGGGCGACGAACGGGGCCTTTAGGGAGGCAGGCGAGTAGTGAATTGTCTGTTAATGGGGAATCGGGATCCCTCCCCTCCGCCGGGGGTGGGCGAGGCGAGAAAAGCATAGAATAGAAACAGCGAGCGCTCTATCCGATAGGGCTGACGCGCGTCAGAGCGGAGTAGGCGGTGCTGCTTGTCAAGGCAGACCAATGGACAGTCGAGTAGTGCATTGCTTCGAGGTGATGATCGGACTCAATCAGTGTGAAAGGGCCGACTGGCACTCAGAAGGTACACGAGGTTTGGCATAACAGATTCAAAGGGAGGATGTGGACAGTTCCGTGCCAGTCGATCCGACACGCTCACGAAATCGGCGACTTTGTTGATCGCTACGCGAAAATTTCACAGAATTTCTTCTCCGACGAGGAGTAGTCAATAAAACGCTTGCCTGCGGCGTTTCGTTTGTGTAGGTGAGATAATTGGACGCGAACTATTGTTGTAGGGCCGATTGGATTTCAGGTGGCGATGAGGCTACTGGGTGACAAAACGCCGACAGCATTCGGCAAAGTGGCGAATTAGGAACTGGCTGCCGAGGGATTCTCGTTGAGTTCGGCAAGAATGGGACAGTACCATTAGTTGGATTTTTCATTGTTTCTCGCCTCTGGCGCTAGAAACTGCGGCTAAATTTTACCCCCGAAATCTCCGAAACCTTGTTATTGCTCTTTACCGGCATGGTTTTGTCGGATGGCGGTTGCTCTAACTTAATAGGATTTATCTAACTCGAGTATGTAGACATGTTAGCGTCTCGTCACCGAAACAGTCGCACGAATTATCCCCCATAGAGTACCTGCATCAACTCTAGAAATTGCGGCAAGCATGAAGAAGATGTAAATCCGGATCGAGAGTATATTGGTGCTGTATCCAGAAACATGCCTTGCCTGGCTAGTTTTCAAACGTCCTGCGGCTTGTCTTTAGAATTATTCACCTAATAAAATTGTCTATTTTACATATTTTACAACGCCATAATCCCTTACCCTCGGCGGCTGTACGCCAGTCTGTATCGCTGTGCTCCAAGCGACAGACAGCGCCGTGCCTATGGTGCAATTTGTCCCTGACATCGACCGCCAATACCGACATCTACTTTTAAGCGTAACTCAATTATGTCGTTTGTCTGACATAACAAGCTTTGTCTGTGCGCGCAGACATCACCTGTAACGGAAGTGAATTATATCTAACAAATAATCCCGCCACTATATGCATCCACGTATCTTTATATATATATATATATATATATATATATATATGCTTCACGCACAAGCTTGTTTGGCAATTCTTGACACACGTCATTTGTCTGTGCAGAATTTCCACTGCCACGATAAAACCAACGATTATAACGTCGGTGACATCACTAAATGAATGCCTTCCTGTTATTCAAGCTTTTCGGTGAATGCACAAATAAATTCATACATAGAGATACACATGCACGCACATATATATATATATATATATACTACGGTAGACTGTGTTAAAATGTAACAGGCGTCTGTCGCAGTTATTTTTAATATATTTCCAAGTCATTCTTAAAAATGACAAAAACAAGTGTGTATATTATATATTTCACTTGGAGTGATTTTAGAATATTAGCCACGCTAATCAGAACGCGCGCAATGTGTGTCATTAAATGCATGTATTCTTTGGACTTCTGCGCAAAAATAAAACCTCGCTTTTCTGGAAACACTCAAGCTCGTTTTCACTGGTTTTAACGCTAATCACGACTGCTTTGAAAATTTTCGTTTTCTGAAGCTCACTGAAGGCGTAATCCGAAATATCGTATATGAATGAGGGGGAATGCTCACTTGTTACTGGTGGTGGATAAGACGACTTTCGTTACAATGTATGAATTTCCCATAGCGCTGATTAAGCCATAATTGTGTTACCGTCTCATTGAAGGCGGGCCCAGAAAAATCAAGGCCATCATCCAGTTCAGACCGATAAAATGATGTGTAAATACACCGGCAACGCGTTCCTATCTTTCTGCGTAGAAGTATAACAATTTCGCAACAGTTAGTCAAAATTGCGATCAGTTTACAATAAATCAGAATGATTTATTTTGTTTGTATACACGCTGGTTTCTATGTGTAAATAATATGTAGATTGTGAAAAGGATATATATCGCCATTAGTTAAATCTCAGACAAAACCGAAATGCGTAAGCTTGTCGACAAAGACAAACCGACAAAAAACTAACGAAATGCAACCCAGCGATTTTATATTTTGTTATCACAAAACTTTTTTGATATACATATACATATATACACGTCAACTGCAGGCAACTGATGCGCATAAGAGTTTATTAGCTTTATGCCATTGGAACAATACAAAAAAATAAGTGAGATGGGCGTGTCGCCGCCATTATTCGAAAGTGGGCTTGAACTTCAACACGTTAAGATCATCTTGTTTATATTGTCACACTTCTCTGTTTTAGCTATTCTTCGTAGCGAGATCGTTGCGTGCCGTGGGAACTAATTCAAAAGGCTTTTGTGGCGTGCATGAGCTGCGCGTTTCCATGTAGAGTTTGTGTAGCAACGGCGCTCTACCGGGTTGTTATGCGCCTGTCGACTTCTGCCACAGTTTTCCGCTGACACTCAATGTATCAGCGCGTATCCTTCGAGAGACGACACTAAATATTGGTGCATTGCCACTGATATGAGATGATAGATAGTTCGGTCTGCATAAGCAACGGTTACCTTTATTTTTGGTCCCTAGCGAAATAACACCAGCATGAATCGATGAAACGAGCTTGGAAGTTGTATAGCTGCCCACTCGAGTTTATTTCGACGAGGTTTTTCCATGCGATTTTACTGTTCTCGTTCACGTGTTCGAACAGCTGCTAGATACAGCCTTCAAACGTTGCCGGCAGAAAAAACGCTTTCCACTTCGAGTATGCATGCACCGATTTTATTCAAGCGTGCCCAACTGTGTGGACTTATCCGCAGTACTTCATCAACATATAATTTTGACATAGCCTTCCCACTAACGCAGACTATGTTAAACTAAACGCCAACCGATTTGGCATTGGCTACATTAGAGGATTCTTTCTGGGATATTCGCACCCATTCGAACGCATTCTCGTGTCAACTTCTGACAGCGGCTCTGTATGTGTCAGGGCACTCTCCCTTTTTCTAGGGCTGACAACTAACCAATATTGAACGTTCATGCTAGGGCTTTTTGCATTACTTCGTAAGATGGACCCCATATAAATGTCCAACGGCGGGGACCAAACCCGCGCAGTACCTGCACTTGGGTGCGTAAAGCGCACCCGAATGCACCCAGCCATCGAACTCAACCAGGGCACTCTCTCTATCCAACAAAAAGCGACCGAGAGGCCGTGGAATCGTGTCCGATTTTTCTGAGCTTCTGTGATGTAATTGTATCTTGCAAAGTGTGTCCATACTTCCGCTCATTCCACCCATTTGCTTACGCCTGCGCACGAGTGAAAACAACGTAGGTCTGTTAGGTCATCTATTAGGTTATGCGGCCTACCATAGATCGCCGGAGGTTGCTTGTTGTAGCTGTTCCGAATATCGGCTATGTGGTTCCGTCGCAGTTATGTCCGGACCCTCAGTTGATGGCTGTGTACTATTTGCAGAGTAGATCTCTTAGCGTTGGCCGGTGATGATGGAACGGCGATATCCAGGCATGCCGGCGTCTACGTCGGATCCGCGTACTACAGCTGATCGCGACAGAATCGCCACACATCGGCGCGAAAAACTCCGGACGGGGCCAAGCGCTCGGTCGTTCCTCGTCAACTACGAACGAAACGCCAAGTGGATTATCGTTGTGGCGATGTCTATCACTTGGCCGGTGGGACAGTGAGTGTACATATGTTTAGTGAAGATTGCTCAACAGCCACTGCCGCCTTGACAGCGTCGCAGACGGCGCCTTTCAGCTATTGACGCCATCGGAGCGGTCAGTAATCGAAGCAAGAAAACTTCCGGAGAGCTACTGGGCTAGCGGGGAGGTATACGACGTCCCATACGTCATGGCCAGGTTGACCACTGCGGTAGATTCGTCACTAGGAAGTAGTCTGGGCGTGGGTATCTTGACTGACGAATTTATTGCTACGTACTAATATATATATATATATATATATATATATAT
>MNPL01003804.1:0-12883 GCA_002081605.1 Tropilaelaps mercedesae | reverse complement strand
TATATATATATATATATATATATATATGCCTCTAGGGAGATAGAATTTACTATAGAGTAGAACGTTCGCCTAATGATTAAGTGTCGATATTTCTTGTCTTTTCCATTGCTTCCACCAAAGTACCCGGGCGTTTCTGCTCGTTCTATTCGTTGTAGCGTGCTTTTACGGCAACTTGCCAATAATCTGGTATTCATTACAAACATTCAGAAGGTCATCATCCATTTTCCTCTCACTGCAACGCTACGCTGAAGCCTTTTTGGACCGCCAGTATTTGAGCACCACATGGACATCTGCCGTTGGCAAACTTCAAACATGTTCCCGATGTTGATTTTCGATATTTAGAGCTTGTGCAGTGCAATTCTATAACACGTTATGGCCGCTTTGCAGTCAACTGGTCTGCTAGTCGGCCTGCCGTCCTAACCCTGGCCATTAGCGGCTCGTCCACGAAGACGGATCCGTTTCGGTGCTGTTTGCTGCACCAGAGGCGAAATCGTCTCGTTTCGTTGCGCATTAATTCGCCCAGATACGCCCCACGGGTTCTTAAGACCGAGACCTTCTTTATCTGGCTTCGCACGTCACGAAAAACTGACATATAGGAGTGTCCTGTAGGAGAAAAACAATAACAAACGTGCCAAAAGCAGCGTTAAGAGGCTTGCAGGTTCGAAAGTGTCTTGTTCAGACACTCTGAAGCAGGCGCGTCGAACATCAACGAACTGGTTTCCAACGTAGGTCAAACGAATTTTAAGCGGAGCCTTACACCGGAGACGATTGCCGCGTATAAACTAACCGTCCTACACGTATATATAAATATTATTGCTAATTGGCGAAGTGGCTTACACTGTTGAGTTCACTCGCTTAACGGGCTGTCCGTCTTTTAACTATAAACGATTGCTGGCAGAATGCGACCAAATGTTTCGATGGCGTGCACCTGATGAGTTCATGTTCTCCCGATGACGCCCAACGACGTCGATAGGGGATTGAGTGCAACCAAATCACACACTTCGAACATAGGGCGCCGTTAAACCCGTGAAAGAATAGGTAGAACAGGTAGAACAGCTAGAACAAGCCGTCGATGTAGCCTTATAAGGACGCAGGACACGGGTAATATAGCGAAACATCTGTAGCCGGCCTACGCAAGACCAAACCGAGAGCGTCCTGCACGCACGTCGACTATCAAATGCGTCTTCCCATTAAAAGGTGTTAAAGCCTATTAAAGCTTTACTGGCAGGAATAGGCAGTTACTTCTTCTACGTTCTTTAACGTTCTTATAGTACCCGACGCAAAATCGTTATACGAATCCAGGCGTTCGGTTCTCGACTACGAGTCGAACGAGTTGTTTCGGAAGATCGCCGATGCTTCGAACGTGGCCTGGCTCGGACTCGCCAGTAGGACAATTTTGTAGGCCGCAAATCGTTCCTCAGCATCGCCGAGCTTGAAGAACTGCTCTGTCGTGTCAGTTAACCGTTGCGTTGTATCCGGCGGTCTCTGCGTTCGCCGTCCGGATGACGAGTCTGGCGAACCGCGTGGTCAGCGCTGACATCGGCGAACTCGGCGTCGGCAGCAGACACGAATAGGATATCTCGGGTATCTCGTCCGAGATAAGGCTCAAACCAGAACTGGAACTTGGCCGGCGGTGCCAAACATCTCCTACGCCGTAGTGCTTCTTCAGCCAATTTCGAGTTCACGTAACCTGACGCATGAAGTTTAGCGAAGACAAAGCGTCAATGCCGAGTACGAGGACGTTGCGTGCAGCATCACCATGACTTCGAGCGAGACGCGCCTTTGCCAGTAGGTGTGCGTGGTACTCGATGTTTGTCGTAACGCTCAATCATATGTGGTCTTCGGAAGAGCGCAAGCTAGTGTTGAACTGCCGACGCTGGCCTGTTGTATACCGTGGGCGTCTGGCCGCTTAAGTGTAGAGCCACGTACGACTTCAAAGTACTCACACGTCAATTCAGTGGGGATACGAGCCGGATAATGTGCGCGCACCACATCTGCCTTGATGGTCGCACAGGTTTGGTTAACCAGCACCTTCGTTGAGAATATCAACGGGTTTGCGGCCTCACCGCAGAAGTTTGTGACTTCGCGTAACAATCAGCGACATTTAGGTCGAAGGGGTCGAATTCGGTAACGACGTATCCACTTCGACGTGTTCAAACGGGCCAAATCCGCGGTCCGCGGTCGATGGCCACTGACGCTGCAAAACAACGGCGCCCCTGCTGCAACCGGACTCCGGCTTTTAATGGCCGTGAAATTATTTGGCAAGATTTCCATATGATAGGCCGGTTAGAGGGAGTGGCTGTCGCATAGACATAGTCGAGATGGCGAATGCACAGAACAACGCGGTGATGACGCAGATGCCGACAAGTAAGGGCGTCAATGTCTTCACTCGACGACCCTCCATGGGCACGAGGTGCTGTTTTACAGCAGCAACGATTCATACAGCGAAATTGAACCGGGTCGCAGATTCGCGAGCAGCCCGAGCGTCATGCGTAAGCGGTGACCGACGCCATTCAGTATCGCAGGCATAAACAACGCCGTGATACTGCGGCGGCAGTCGAATCGATGACGTTGAGAAACCTGGAGGGTATATTTTTCGAGAAAACGCCACACAACGCATGCAGCGATCATATCAATGGGCGCTCGTCTGCATTCGTTGCCCCCGAAAGCAACAAACACTTCGTCGGCCAAAGGCATTCACGGAACGCTTCCTCAAGCGTACTCGAAGCCGTATTTGCTTGAGGTCTTTACAGAGTGGGGAGGTAACGTTCGATGTGGTACAGTCGGCTCTTGGAGCACTACTGAGCCTTTGAAGCTATGCCTAGGATAACTCGTCACCTATGAGGAAGGTCTCGTAGACGTCCTCTGGAGGTACGATCCAGTTGAGCTACTGTATTCCTCGGTCATGTCTGATGGACTGGGCTTACACTAACTTCAACCAATTCACCTATCCGCCCATTGGCCAGCCGAGTAACCTGGCCTTAGCCAGCGCGATTTACTCACGCCCAGCTGTTATACCTCTAGCCGTGGCTCTTGAATCGAGCTAAATGCAAATGTTGAATAATGGTCAGTGCCGAAAATATTGATACTCATCACGACAATATTGTGATACCCCGTCCGCGGTACTGTAAGGAACCTCTCTGTCCAGTCCAGACCAAGGCCCATGACGCACGTCAACGTTGACGCTTAACAGATAACCGTGATCGCATAGATGTGGCTGTAAAAGGGGTATGACGGTGTACTCGAAGGAACCGTCAAAGAGACGGAGAGAAACGGAGAAAAACGACTCCACGACGCTTGCTTACGAGTGACGCTACGCAGCTATACTTTACGTGCAAGAACGTTCTGCCCTGACGCCAAGCAAAAAGCTACTTCCAGCGTGTGTTTGCCATACAACCCAATGCAGAGCAAAGACACAAAGGAACGCGGCAAAGCCTAGCCCCTTTAACTGAATCAAAGGAAAAACATAGCAGTTGTGTGTCGGCCTTCGTCTGACCTTACCATCATCGTCCATCCACGTTGATTTGTTGTTGATGTCGCTGAGGCCTTCACTCTCGCGTTCCGTCGAACACTTGTGTGATCTGGGGCCGGGCATCCCTAGCAGGCAGATTGGGACAAACACATTGCAAGAGCATTGGCTGACCTTTCTAGGCCAGATCGGGCACAGCTGTACGATGACCGTTCAATAGTGCGGCCGTTACGTCGGCTGGCCGTGATTGCGAGTAAACCCCGCATGAATCTGTGGCCCAGCCAAGGCGTGACCCGTGCCGGTCGCTCAGCCGACAACGATATCTGCCTGAGGGAATATATATGGAGCACAATCAGCGGCACAGACCGATCTATTGACTGGCAAATATAGAAACGAATCTCTCTCTCCCTTTCTATCACCTTTGACTCCTCTCTCATATTAGCGCGTATTTTTTTCGTGGTGAAATGTTGTGTTCTAAGACTATCTTGATAGGCTTGACTGAGCTTAGGCCAGGATAGGCATGCAGTTTCCCTATATTATATCGTTTTGTAGATTAGAACTGGCGTCACCAAACCGCGGCTTTCCTGTGGAACGCTCCAAATGAGAGTTTCTGTGGCCATTTTCCACGAACTGGTTCGCTTTCGCTGTAACGTAGCGTGCAAGGCTTACGGGGCAGGCAATACGTGACGCCTTTGTGTATGAGGGTACGCGCGACCTGCGATCGGAAGTCTGACAACCTCGCCAACGACGCCTACACATGTCAGATCCTTCGACAGGTAAAATTGAAAGTTCCGAAATGCAAATCGCTAGCAGTTTGTTTAAATCAAAACAAACGAACAAGTGAATCCTCACTAGATTGTCGCCTGAAGTCGTTCAATATAACCAGCTATCCAGTAAAGCAGTGCATTTCGGCGACGACTGCAGCTTCCTAAAATATCGCCAGTGGAGCTTAGATCATTTTCACCATGAATTCCTAAGGTTGACGGCCCCTTAACTCCGCCATTCGCTAGTAACCAGTGAGGCGGTGAATGTCACGTCGGCCGGTTAACCTAAATCCAAATAGAGATGGGAACGAATCAGATGAAGTACACGGATGGAACTAAGTCATGAATACGGAAACATTATTAGGTAATTATTGAACAATGAAGGTCACCGTGAACGAACGGTGGTACGCAGCAGAGAGTAACGAGGCAATGCCAGAATCGTGCGGAAAGAGCATTAGTTAGAATTTATTCGATTTTGTCCGTTTCATATTCTCGTCGTCGTTCGCTTCGTTTGCATTTCAAGTACACACATGATTTAGTGGGTTTTCGTATACACAATTCATATATATATATACATATATATATATGTTGGTGCACCGGGCGCGAGGCGTCAAACTCTCAACACTACAGCGTCCACTCCAGCTGCGTTGGCTGGTACAGAAGAAGAAGACCAGAGTACACTCCTTAAATAATCCTTAGATGTAGTAAAACGATAAAGGACAGGTAACGCCAACCTCTGGGTAGCGATGGCCGATTCACGAAAGCGACGTCCTTCTACAGTTGGTGTCCTGTCGACCAGTTAACAGGTAATAGCGATTGAGGTAAATATAGGTTGCGAATGCCAGTAACCCTGGGCAGCAATGGTGAGCGGACGATGAAAAAAATCCGAAGTAGTAAATGAAAAGTCAGTCAGCGGCAACGGGTGACCTCTTGGGCTGCGTAACTTTTGACGAATTGTGCAAACGTTTGTCGTTCGCTCCCCAACTGAGACGTGATGGCTTTTTCACGAGTTACCGCTGCCATTGCTGTGTGAAATTAGGCTTCTCGCGTGGTTCAGAACATGTGTTTGGTACTTAGAAGTTAGCTAAGTTGAAACCAAAATAAAGAACATTTGAACTTGAGTGCAGGTCCTGTTCGTGATGGCGCTGGTGGCTGACCGCGTGCGGAGATCAGAAAATCCAACCGAACTCTATAAGACACGCTTTAACACTCGAAGAGAAATGAACTCTGCGTGACTACGTTTTGGCAGGTTCTATATGAACGTTATTGACAAATCGGCAGGTATATGGGCAGCCTCGATTCGTATGGGGCTTGCAAGCTTTTAACCAGACACCCCATGATCTTTCTCTAAAAGACCACTCTTACAGGAACACTTGTACTCATAGATTAGCGTCACGGTTTCAGGTGTCGATCATGTTTGCTCTCCTACCATGGCACTACATCAGCACAGACTAGAAGTCGACGTGTCAGCGCGCGAACAAACCCGGTACTCCGGGACAGGATACAGTGAAGTTTGGACACTGGACACGTTGGCACGACTGTGTTCCACCGCTTTGAGGTGTATGTACACATTGTACTAATGGAAGTCACGCACAAACCGGTAGCCATACGCGTGCTTTTGTAAACAAGCTTGGCAAACTATCTCCCAGGGGAACCATCGCTTCTGAGGGAACCCTCAGAAAAGCCTCTCTGATCTCAGTCCATGAACTTATGAACATCGACTTAACGTGTAAATTACAGGCTGGATGTATTTCCTTACATCGTAAGGGTAAGAATACGCGGCATATTAGGTCACGTGGCTAGATCACGTGAGTAGGCTATAACACGTATAACAGCCGACTATCTACCGCATGTCCTCCTCAGTGGAGTGTGTACTACCGTTCTGTCGGCAGTAACAATATCTAGCGTAATTTTTCCCCTTGACACAATCGGCGTGTGCGCTGTACCAGTCCAGCCGTTCAATGCGCGAGAGCAATTCGAATGAGTTGTTCCGAAATATCGCCGACGCCTCGAACACAGCCCCCTTCAGGTTTTGCGGGACGGCGATTAGAAGGACCTTGTAGATCTGAAACTGCTTGTCAAGGTCCTCGAGTTCAAAGATATCGAAGATGTTTTGGAACGTCCACGTGTAACATATCGATGTGGCGCCATTTCGCTCGATTTCGCCGTTCACAGTGTCAATAACGAAGTGCGCAAAGCGTTGGGCGAGCTTCGAGCCTCTGCCGATGCGCGTCGGCCGTAGGCACGAACAGAACTGGAGGTTAATGCCCGCCTCTAGACAGGTTCTACTTTCCGGCACCTCGTGCGATATGAGACTCAGGCCCTGACCGCGCTTTCTTTCGCGGTCTTCGGCCCACGGTGAGGCCAACTCGAGTAGAGTGGCGTGGATGTCATAGGCAGTGATCAGCCGGCGCGAATTCAGCGTCAGTTTCTTTATTACGTCAGGCCGTTTTTGCACCAGCTGCGGTGGGAGTAGTGCGTAGAAAAATGGCAACATGTCCTCATATCGACCGATGACGGTGCCACGCCACTTCTCGAGCCTCGAGCCATGGTCCGAGAGGAACAGAATCACTGTCTCCTGCGAGAGACGCCTCTGGTCAAGTAGACGGAAGAACTTGGCAAAGTCATCATCCGCCCGGCGCGCGCCGTTCAGTTGGTCGTGCGAGAGCTCCGAGAACCAGGCGTAGGCGAACAGGGGGTTGTTGTGGCGCGCGACCTCGAGCGCGTCGAGAAGGTACTCTAAGTAGAACTTGGCGGCGTACTCGCCACCTACACAGAGGCCGTTACCGTCAAAAGCTTTCAGTTTACTGGCGTCCAGCTTCTGCATGAGCGGTCGTGGCCAGTAATCAGTTGGCACTTGGCGAAAGCCCTGCATCGAGGGATGGATAAATAGGCCGGTCTCCCACTGCTCCTCGAAGAACATCGTATTGAAGCCGTGTTTCTGGTAGAAGTCCCAGATGTACTCTGTGAGGCCATCGAAGTAGTTGCCGATGGCCCGATCCATCAGGCCCGGATTGTAACTGACACCCGTCATCATCGGAATTTGATTAGGCGCCGAATTTTCGCCTATTTTATTGTAACCGAACATTTCGACGAAGGTGTAGCGGTCCTCGAGGAAGTGTCGCGTCCTGTTCATCTGTCGCATGAAGTTCAGCCGGGACAGCGCATCGATTCCCAGCACCAGTACATTTAGCCGCGGACCGTCCCCCTGCTGCCTGGAAGGGCGCGCCTTGGGGAGAAGTAGGGGTTGGCTGTACGTTTTGTTTGAAGCGTCTTTGCACATCATCCAAATGTTCTCCTCAGAGGGGCATGAGCCCAACGTGTAGCTCTTAGACAACTCCTCAACGTAAGCGGCGTCCGGACGCGTGTTCCGCGTATCGCGATTGAGTTCCTGATAGACGCATGTGAGCGAGTCGATTTTGAGGTCTGGATAGTGCTGAGTGATCACGTCATGGTTGAGAACAGGGCAGCATCGACCAGCCGTTACCTCGGCTTTAAATAGGAGTGGTTTGGCGTTTTTATTTGTGCATGTCTTCAACGGTTCCCTAAAAAACGCGGCCGTAGCAGGGTCGTGAGGGTCGAAGTCGGGGACAACGCACTTCGACGTGTTCAGAACATAGGACCTTGACACGAGATCTATAGCCGGGTGTCGCTCAGCGCTCTCAAAATCGTCAGACGAAAACGGGCTTTCCTCGTAGTCCGTTGACAGAAGCCTGCCTTTCCCTACGTAGACATCTGGCATACCCGGCGTGTCCGGGTAGGTGAAGATGAAGGTCACTATGACAAGAACGGAAACACTGCAAAGCACTGAAACCAACAACTTTTTGAACGCACGTGGCGCCATCAGAGCTGCGCCGTCTTGCACTGTAAGAGAAGGAGGAGAACACATCGGCGTTAACAAACACATCTATAAGTCGAGGATGAATAAACACAGCATCGTGGCCAGAATAGCCCGCCCAACCGACCAATTAGCTAGAGGAAAACTCGAGTAACTAGATAAAAAAGTATCTCCCGGTCACAATTCGCGCTTGGCTCATATCAAGTAGGCATTGTGCCACCTGTGGGTTCGTTAAGATGTGCGACGTTGGCAATTACCGAAGTCCGTTAGTAATTTCCAACGTCACTAGAGAAACACGCGTCTTCCAAGGTGTGCAGGTGTTAATCGGTTCAGAATGGAACGACATGGTTCACTAAGCAGTCACATCTCAACAAACTGATACATTACATTTTGGATCAGTCTTCGTTTACTGAAGGCTTTTACTACTAGTAATTACATGTAGCGACAATAGCCATCAAGAAAGCAGACAAAAATGGGGAAAACAGACCAAAGTAAAAAGACCCTTTGATATTTTATTTTGTACGAAAATACCTTCTGATGCTACCCACAGCCGTGGCAACTTATCGGGCAAAAAATTGGGTGTTATCCCCATGGGGGTCTGGGGCTTTCTTTAGGGGATAACTTCCGGCAATCGCTTCTTATAATAGTGCTATGATAATATCCTAAGGCTAATAATGCTTGTACCGTTCTCATAGTCGGCTGTTTAAGAGACTTGAGCCTGATCTACGAGCTGGGTCTCGATCAAGCCGGAGCATGCATCGGGACGGGCGTAGCCAACGTAGAAAAACTCGTCCTTATGCTAACGTACATGAATGCATTATATATGCATATACAGTTGCTGTGTATTTGTTAGCTGTGGACAACGTACAACACGTCAATTATTACGTCATTTGCTGTACGCGTAAGACATGTGAATTTCAGAGAGTTTAAATACATCACAGCTAAGTCTAGGCGGTCGTTGAATTTAATTCATTTGGACCTTCGTTTTCTCCAAGTACGTTTCCTGGGTAACAGAGGGCCGGCACAGATGCTTAGATCGTTATTCAGGAATATTCAATTTTTGTCACAACGTAAACGGCGTCACTCTGTCACCACTCGTTGACAATTGATGGATTGTCGTTTGTGAAACGCGATGATTACGTCAAGCTGCTTCTTTGTAAGGCCGCGCTATTACATGGTGCGAACCTACTAAACAAAGTCCTACCCGAATTACGGCAGATAAGAACGATTGCAAACACTTAACCAATCACAGTTAGGGACGATTCATTCGGAAACTCAAATGGTGCGCAAACCATTTCTAGGTATGAGTGGCGTAAATTTTCGATCAACATTTACTACGGAGCTTTGCTATCCTGAACATAAGATCGTTGTTGTAACATAGCGGCTACTTGTAAGGAGTATTTGAAAGCATTTCCAGAGGTACTCGATACCACATCGTGTGTAACAACAACAGGCTTGATGTTTTAATGCCGAAATGGTAAGCCTTTGTTCGGCTATAACTGACTTGTCACAACTTTCTCTGTTCTTTACACACATTCCGTCAGTTATGTGTAGCTCCGCGTAGCTTAATAAAGATCTAAGTCGGCGGTGCATTGTTTGGTATATGTATTCTTAGACAAATTAGTATACTGATATATCCGACAATGCCACTTCTGGAGAAGCTAGGTAGTGGAGCACGGATAGGCGTAACAACGAGTGTATTCAGCCGTATCATATTGTTTAATGATGATTGGAAATGGCAGATTTGCATGATTCTAACCAACAAAACTTCATGTAATGGAGTCGTTCACGTTTAGCACGGAAATAAAATTTCTCCCTAACACTCGGGCTGTTCGCGCCCTCTAAGGTTTCTGCACCACATGCTAAATATATACACTCATTGAGTAACTCTCTTAGCTAAGCGATTTTTTAAATGTAAACAATTTACCTTTGAGGAAGACGTACAAGGCTCTCGCATCGTCTACTACTTGTTGAATGGTGTAGTGCGGTAAACGAGCTTAGACTAACTTCGTAATCGATTATCCATGATTTAACGCCACTCTAGCACGCACAGAATGTAGTTGTCAACGAAAACAGTCTCGCGCTGCCATAGCGCTCCAACAACTTTATATGCATACGTGTGTTAGTGATACCTATGTGACAGTCAGCCAGCAAACATTCTGGGTCTGTTGGCGTAGTCGTAAGATTCTTCTAACGACGCGGCCGCTTTGCATGAATTGCGTCAAGCGTGCGGCGCCTCTCGGCTAAGAGTTTACAGGCAGTCGTTTCTTTTCGTCGTCTTTCAAAATTTCTATTATGCGCGAACCATGTGCTCGCTTAGCTCAACGTCTAATTGCGGCCGCCTAAAGTAGATTTCCTTCTTGTATTCTGCCACCAGAGTCCAGGATTTCTGGATGGTTTTCTTTTGATCGCGTCGTGTCCTTGTTGTCAGGTAGGGTTGATTTTGGCTCTGGCGCCTCCCGTTGGCGTACTGCGCGATATAGATGACCATAAGATCCGTCTTGGCCAGTTTGGGGCGAAGCACATCCGTTTCGAATCGTTGTCTGCTCGCGCCTATGAGAGTGCAAGCGGCCAGGCTGGTAGCTGGGCAGTACCCGTTTTGAGTCGGCATCTCAGGCGGACGCACACTTTCCAGAGACTAAAGGGGGCGTTTGCTTACGCGCAGTCTTTGTTGAAACAGCGTCAGTTCGGCACCCGCATGTAGAATGAAAGTGGGAAGGGGCGGCCCGTAGCATTGGCAGCAATTACAGAGACTCACGGAAGTTCGCGGATCGCCACACGATTTTTGACGAAATCGCATGGAAACATCCAGCGCGCTGGGCTTGCGGACTTCGCCTTTAGCTGTGTATGAGATGGCTAGCGTTTCTCTGACAGAGCTAAAAATCCTAGGGTCGACCTCGTTCACGATTGCCACTAACTGATTTCCAAAGCGTCCACAAGCAAAAAGCATATATTTACATGGACTTATAGAGGGCGGCATGCAGGGCAACCTTTATAAGCGAGTTAGAGCAAATGATCTATCTGGCCTGTGGATTCATTCGTGATTTCTTGGCCAGGTGAACGGCAGGTCACGCCGACGGCGCCCGCTCCTGAGGGTTATGAGATGGTAACGACTTAGCCCCTACTTGAACGCGTGGCATAAAACGGCTCATCTGAGATCGACGAATAAATTTGACCGCTTTGATCGTCTTGCCTTGTCTGGACGCCCTTAGAAAAGATCGCTACGATAGATGTTTTGCACCTAAACCTTCTATCGGAGACTGTCCTTAAGTCATCGCGTGATTGGATTCATTATTATTTCGGTGCTTTTTGCTTGGTTGTTTTTTATGTGATGTACAAAAAACGATTGTGTCTATAAGTAAATAGTATCATGACCTTGTGTGTTCCTTAGTAGTAAATCATCATAATCCAAAGATATCGACCGTGACGGGAAACTCTGATGATCATGACGTACAAACGGGCGTTTCTATTCAGAAATCGTCAGTATCAGTAGAATTAATCCCACCAAAACAGTGTTGCAGTGCACCAGCTTTCCGCATACATTTGTCTGGTTGGCTAATTACTGAAATACGAAGCTGAGTTTCGCCCGTGTTCTTCTCATCAGGCAATTAATATTGCAAAGGTTCACTATCGCACACACATATCCGTTCACCAAATAAAGCATCGCATCTGATATAGATGGTCGATTCGGTTTAGGCGGATTTAGATTAGGGCTTTGTAGACTGTCCTATCAAAACTGCAAATCTGCTACTCGTTTTGTGCTGCATGTGTTCATAGTCAGTGGTGGGAAACCCTATGCCGTTGCGAGAAGTAACAAAGACCGGTTGCATTTTCTGATCTATAAAATACCTCGCCGAGTCAAATGAAGGCCTTTTGTACAAAATCTAGTTATCCAAGTAGAATTGTGCGACCCTTTTCAATTCGCTGAGTCATCTTGCCAGTATACGTTACAGGGCCTTCAGCATTAGATTACAGAATTCATCGTTATCAAGTTTGTTGGTACTCATTTGACGACTTGACATTTGTCAGACTATTTGGAAATGTTGAAGAAGTTGATCACGCAATCGTAGAAGTGACGAATTTATCGCTGATTATACTAGAATAAAATAACTGAATTTATTAGCAAACGCCAAAAACTACTAACGCCATATATCAGTGTATTTTAGTAGGCGTTATGTTTAGTTAATTCACACACCAGAATGATAAACAATTTTTTGAAAAAAAAGGCGCGTATGTGCTGATAAATTCTGTTAAGATTATTTATCTCCAAAACTGAGCTTGGCCGAAAATAGTTGTTCATACGTCGGTAAATTGAACCGCTCACTTTATCACGAACGATGCTGAGCAGTTTCGAAACGTGATTGGACTGTCGGGTTTTGTGAGGGCGCGGTAAATCTAACGAAAAAAATCACTGCAGCTGAATTCGAGTCTCTTGCAACGCCTACTAAGTGACGTAATATTCCATCTTTAGCTTGTCCTTGCAAGTACACCTGACGTAGCATCTCTTTTCAAAAGACCTTTTTGGAAATTACAAACCCCGTATCTGAATATACATATATACGGAGCACCTCTGTGCAACCACTATGTGCTATATGTTCCGAAGAGGCCGTGTATCACCTCTAAAACTAAGGCCACAAACGTACGCAATAAATATAGGGCAATGGTGTGCAATTTAACTGTGCTTAATAACCCTGTTTGCTCAGTAGCGGCTAAAATATGAGCAACGTGCGTAAATTGTATAGTGTAAACAAAATATTTCGTAAGATGGCCCATAATGAAAGCTCCGGTTTGAAACAATGCTGACAATAGTTC
>MNPL01003803.1:10842-25783 GCA_002081605.1 Tropilaelaps mercedesae | reverse complement strand
TATATATATATATATATATATATATATATATGGCTCAGCGCACATCGCAACGTAATCGGCTGCTAACGAGAAGAGTAAGCCTGTCTGAGTAAAATAAGTGTAATAGAATTTGTTCTAAACACAACCATTTTGTGACAGTTGTAGGGTAGGATTCACGTCCGTACGTAAGGGCAGCACTGGATAAAAACATCGATTACATGAGTCGCTTCATCGCCAATTTTGAACGCACAATTTATAGAAATATAAACTGTACAATAACCCCATTTTGAAGAACGATGATGTGTGAAAAGTAAACGTCACGTAGATTCCCAACTGTTACGCGGTAAGCTACAACGCAGATGAATGTTCCCAATAGCCCGACAGAGGTGCTACGTACGTTCGGTTTTTTCAGCTCAAATCGAATAGAATGTGCCCGAAAACTGTATAGTCGGACGTTTCTTTTCAAATGAGCTATCTGAAGCCCGGTCGTCTCACCACATCTATAGGTTCCCCTTCTATAGGATTAGGGAGGGTCCGTAACTTCTGGTTGATAATTAGTGACTATTTCTGTCCGTAGTTAGAATTTAGCTGTGATCGGAAGCGACAGCCATTGCTAAGCATGGCGGATTGCTGCCCTACTTCATATCGCTTCTCTCCATCCTGTAAACGAAATTATTGTGTCAAGATTCAAACGGTTTAATTTAAAACCAAGCGCGAACAAAGACAAATGTTATTATTACGTTTTGATCGTGTTTAACATTCTGCACTTCTGTTTGGTTTTGCGAAGGCCGATGCCAGGCTCCGACGAGATCGGCGGGCAGTCGTCTGGCCCGGGGGCAACAGCCTTAATTGAGCCGCAAGATTCAGCTGGCGAATATTTTATCTCACGAAGACCGAAGGGCAGCGCATTGGCGCGTAACTAAGCCTTTGTGCGGCAAACCAGTATCATCAACAAGCGTCGATGCGTACGGTGGTCTAGTGCGCGACTGTGTTTCTCCAGTTATATCAAGCGACCACACCAGGAAGTCAGGCACACAGAATTCTACTTCATGGTCAGCACTTCAAGCGAGCGCCAATAGATGGTGATGAGCGTCACGTGCGCTCTGCCGACGCTTGCGCAACCACTCGTCTATCCGAAATCGTCATGCAGCGACAGATATCCTGATCGGTTCAAATCGAGCTGTTTGTGCGTGGGCCTAGGTCACGTCACCGATGGAGGGTGGCGCGAATATTTAAATGTTGCACGTCGCTCTAGTGCAGCAATGCGCGATGAAGAAGTTCTCGGTGCGCATCACTTGTGCGGTGTCGATAACGCCCCTGCCGGCGGCAAAGTGGGCGGATCCGACGTCGAGAACACAGGTTCCGCCCACAATCTCTCGTTGATAGCAGCTCGAGGCGTCGTCGTTGTCGTGTACTCGCCGCCATCTCCCAATAGGTTTGTTGCACTGCGCCAACGTGGAGGTATAATCCAATAGTGGCCACTTTCACCTGAACGAAAGTGCGCAATTCATTTCGAAGCATTTCCGACTCGTAATGTCTGCAATTGCCACTGAAACGTTCAGACCAGTGAGTGCGCATAAAACTCGTAGCGCATTGTCAACGGGGAGTGCAATGCCACTGAGTGTACTTCTGGCATTCGCGTATCCTCTTTTCGTGCTTGCGTCGACGTTTGCGATAGCTGATCTGGGAAATAACTTACCGATCTATGGTAGCAACCTAGCAGCCTGCGGAGGTTGGAAGAAAAGCATTTCAGTGTAAATATTCTCGTGCAGCTTTCTAACTGTCATGGTGTAACCGTTGTTGTGCCGTCCGGTAAAGGCATCCGAAGCAGTCGTTCACTCATCGACAATCGATTCATATTCAAATAACTAAAACTGCTCGATTTAGATTGCACTGGAACTAAGCCGTCGTCAACGTCGTACTCGGCGAAGCAGCTCCTTTTCTGCGACGTCGAATGTCTCCATCCGAAGTGGTCTACTGATGATCGTATCTTGTTAGCTATAGGATGTAGATGCACTATGGGGAAACGGGCGTCCGGCGAAAAGTGTATTTCGTTAAACGAGCATAATATGTAAACGAGGTCATAAAATGTCATCTAAAAGTGATTTACTAAACGACTCCTCAGCGCCGCGGTGTGTCTACTCGATTATCGTTCGGACGTGCATAGGTTTAGAGGAGAATCGAAGAAAATCGCCCCACTGATCAATCCAGGGCAAAGTGCCGTTTTCTTTTTATGTTAGATAGAAACTCGCCTCGCACAGCCGTTTTTCATCGACGATTCCTTGACCGTCCGGCGCAAGCGTCCACCCCTCCCACAGGCGTAGCCTCTCTCGCCGAGTCGGAGAACTGTCGCCCTTTGTGAACCAGGTACATTATTCATCCAGTCATTTTGTTTACATCGTCGGCATATTTGGCGGTCGCGGCCGCGCGACTCCGCTTGAATGTTGAGGTTCGATGCCGTTGGTTTCAACGTCGCGGCCTCCGAGGAGAGGCAAAGGCCAGACGGTGCTAGAATCCGGCGCCGCTTCCGCCACGATGCTGCCGCATGGTTTTTTTGCTATTTCGTCTGCCTGAAAGCAAACCCTGCTGCTACTACTGCTACTACTGCTGAAGAGAGAGAAAGGAAATATCGTAGAAACTGCGCCGCGTAGCAATGGCCCTTGTCGCCGATTCATCCCGTGGTTGATTCTTTCGTCCTGGTCAATCCTGGCTTCTCGCGGCCGTCGCCAGTTCTCGTGCTTTTTTCGCGTCCAGGCTTTTTCCACAGTTTGTCGGCTCGTCGGTAGTGGTCGAGACGTCAAGATGGGCCCGATAAAGGAAAACAATATACAACCCGCCAGACTTCTCCTTTGGCACGCCATCTTCCTCGCCACGATGTCGGCTGAGATGTACATTCCCCCCTCACCCTTTTTCCCAGGACCAATAATGTTCCCCTGGCAAGGTTTGCCGAAATAGCTGAAGGGAGTGGACGCCGCGGGAAAGAATCAGACCCGAAAGCCCGAAACACTGAGAACTGGGACGTAAGGAGGCAGTGAAAGATCCAAGAAGCTGAGAATCTGCTCCCTGTCGTGCGGGAATGATATAGAGGAGACATCTACAGGCCCTACAATGGCTGTGGAGGGTGGACTAAGGAAAAGATGCTATCGACAAAGGACAACAGGGGGGAAGACAGCGCAGGACAAAAGGACATGATGCCCAGCGGCCTGCTGGGGCGTAGGGAGTCCTGAGGCGGTGGGAAGCGGAAAAGCCAGTGGGACGCTGTCTGGGGACGTTAGAAATTGAAGTAGGCACTAGAGAACGCAGTTAGTGGAACGCATCGTTGGATTGTTCTAGACGGTTTTCTAGGTGTGTAGTAAATAAGCACTGTTTGGTTCTGATATGTACGTGATGACGAACGACGTCGATTCAATACTGATAGATGAGTGCATTAGTGTGTAGAATCGCTCGAGAGACAAACGGTCGCTAGAAAAGTCGGTAGGCTAGTGTATGCAGGCATTGTCAAGATTATATGAGAGTATAAATTGCTGAGTTCAAGTCTATTGTTGTTTGATATGGGATTACCGGGTACAGAATTATGTCCTATTCGTAGATGCCTGATACCGTAGGCCTCGTACGCAACTTCTAAAGCGGGTTCATGAGCCGTGGCAGGATCTGCGAAAGGAGGTGAGAATGTAAAAAAAGGTTGACTTAAATAGTAAAAGCACTCGTCTGAAAGTGTCAACTAGAAAATTCCTATAAATATGCTGCAACCAGATCGCTGAGCTTGAATTGTTGACACGGTTGTAAAGCAAACTGGCTAAGTGGCTAGCCACGGAACCGCCTTACGTCTCACGTTTTCTTGAGCTCAACAACACCCACCAAACTCTACAGCAACCAAAACAGACGACAACCAAAGGGTCTAGACCACATCTATAGCAGAATACCGCAAGATACTCGATTAACTTAGCATACGTTACTCACACAGACGCTTCGCTATTGCGCTATCCACCGCAGCAGCCATGCAGAACGTGCTACTGAGGCGACGCTGGGTCACCACTTCGTTATGCTGCTCTTGTTGCCCGTAAGAATCCAATCACCTTGTTGAGCCCCTCTCCCAATGTTTCGTCGGTTTTTGTTGTTCTTGTATTGTTCTTTTCGCCTGGCCGCAATCATTCCCCTATCACCACCTCCAGTAGCAGTAGTAAGGTGTGATATACTTGAACGGGAACAACGCTACATTGGTCGCATTGGGCTGCATTGTGTCGTCCCAAGAAGTTCCTTTTCGACAGAGCACTTTCGCATCGTGGGGGCACGCCTTCGAATCCCCTCCGCTCCAGCAGACTATCCCTCTCGCCTTTCACGTCCCATCGGATGGCGGGACGACGTCATCAAAGGATGGTGGCAAGCGTGACAGTGGCAGAGGCGACATAACACAAAAAAATGACTTTTTTTGGCGCTCTGTTGAGGTTGCTGGCTTGTCGGATCACCAAGCGCGTTTTTCCGACCACTAACCCTGCCCGCCTCCCGTCCCGCATCTCTTGTCGCCACTTTATTGCGGCCGCAACGGACAGGCCGTCGCTAGCGCTGCGCCAGATCACCCGGCGGGAAGCAGTCCTTAGACAACGAGGAAGAACGAAGAGCGACGACGGACGACGAGTGCTTGGGAACGGTGGGATAGGATGGCCGACATTACCGTGTACAGTGCCGACCTTAGCGTCAACCTTATCCCTGTAATGGGGCAACGGGGTGCCAGGCGCCACGAACTTATCGAATATTCGACTGTTCCTCTGGCGATGATGAGGTCGAGAATGAGACCTGGAGATAAGAAGGGCCTTTTTTCGCTCAACAACAGGGACGAAGGTCCGCTGAAGACGCGCTTCGGTCATTGTGCTCAGGGTTGATCCTGGTTATTAGAACCGCCATAATGACTGCTATTATGGTACGAGATTAAAAATGTCTATTGCAGTATAGAATAGGACGTAACGACCTGTTGTTTGGTTTTCGCCAACTAGCTAAAGACCTTACCGAATAACGAAATCCAAAAATGTCGTCCTTTTCTCGGCTACGGCAAAGTCCAGGAAGCTAATCCGTTAAGCCAAAACATGTCACTATTATGTGCAAACCCAAGAATAGCTCAAACGGCCTTTCCTTCTAGGTCATGTGGTCACTATGGCTTTATATAAAGTAAAATAAACCTCATTCAGTCATTTTCAAAGCCAGCGTTGTCTATTCGGGTTGCGGAAGTGGGTTCCTTAATGGTTCACTGTCCCGAACCCCAACTGCGTTTAATGAGAAAGGCTAGAGTTATTTCCACAAAAACCTTTCCAGTTTGTAATATCTGCATAAGCCCATTGGTCAAGGCCACGTGAGGCTATTGTAAATGGCTGCTCTCTACAGATTGCCAAGTGCGACAGTCGCTCATACAAAGTAGCGCATCACAGGCATTGTTACGGCACCGAGGTAAAACGCTGCGTCCATTCGCGCTTCATTGCAGCCTAAGGAAGGTGTCATCCAACCGGAATGGATATAGCATAGCCAAATCAAGCTGGACGCGCCTACCCGCTCATCAAAATCAGGACATCCTGGCTTGGCCTGACGTATCTGCCCAAGGCAGCTGTGCTCTCTATACACGTCAGCCATTCGTACCCTCCGCATCTAATCCCGTCGGGGCAAATGATTGCTCGCATTGTGTTTATTGAATGGTGGTCGATCCCCGGCTTTACCGACAATGACGTTTTCTAACACATGGACGTACGTACGTACGTCTGACGCTGACACGGATTGTTAGACATGACCCAGTCTCCCGTCTGCCCCCCCTCAAATAGACAGGCCAGCGTACAATGGCAAGGACCGGACAGCTAAGTCAGACAAGCAACATTGTCCGGTAGCAGCAGCAGCTGTACCAACAATAACAGCAACAACAACAACAACAACGCGACCGCCTTTAGTAGTCAGTGGCGTAGCAACGTAGACAGACGCGTAAATCGGCTCGCGGGCCAAGCCGGGCGGACAGCAAACACGTCGTTGTCATGCGATGCCGACCAACATGAGAATGCAAGGCCAAACTTCGACATCCCGTTTGTGCTCCGAGTTCTGACGTCTGCTTGCCGGCGTGATGATGCATGGAATTGAAAAGCATTTCGATTTCCAGGAGAAGCGGCCAGGAGGTCGGCACCACGACTGGACCGGAGGTACAGGCTAAATAGAGAGGGGAACAGCGTCGTCAAGGTCTCTGATCTGAAGGCCAACTTTTCCTTCCAGAAGGCCATCCAGTCTAGCACACAGATTGTGCCCTTTTCGGAAACTCATCGCTGCGCCGGGGAACCAAATAATCCTGATCGCGGCCGGCCTTCTCTGGAACAAGATCTGCTTTCGACTTAGAACACCGCGATTTGCCCCTGGCAACGGCGGTGCGTCTGCGCTCCAGCACCAGGCCATAGCGAATTGAACACTGCGGCCCACCTGTGCGGTCCGTCTTTTCGAAAATGGCCACCATCACGGCGAATCGTAACGGTGGTGCCGTTTGAAGAGACAACGAACGCTGAAAGCAATCGAATAGATTCTCGCGAAATCGGAAAACAGCCCAATAACATACGTACACATGCCGGAAGGGGTCATGACGTGCCTGCAGGAGATGGTAGCTGTGAGATCATTGCATACGAGCCGAAATAACGGCATTTGCTTGTTCTATTGCAACGATGGCTGTAGGGAATCGTTTGCGAAAGAGGCTGAAAATTTGTTTGGTTCGACCTTGATCCGTTCAAAAAATACGCCATTTGCCCGTGCCGTATGGCCACCTCGAGAATCACGTGAGAATCACGGGCGATTAAGCGGCTATTCAATCGGCAAAATGCAAACTTTGAAGCCGTTCAAGACAGTCTTGCGAGACTGTCGTAGTTGTGCGTTCGCTCCTTTCATCAAATACGACCGCTTTTGTAAAATGGCGCACTTTAAAAACTGGTTTTGCAAAAACGTCGAATTGCCGATAATCGCGCCTTAACTTTCTGATCCAATTCCATCCCACTGCAATCAATTTCTATATTATTGGAGCAGACAAGCCACATGAAAATACATACATATATATATGATTAGCAGCTGCGTTACCAACAGAAAACATAAACCAAAATCATGAAAGTTGCGTTGCGTTGGTTGGGAACAACTCATTATCTAACTTCTGAGACACGGCTCGACACGTACATGCGTGCAAGTTCACCATCTACCTTGACTTGCTCACACATTTCGGAACGTGCTTATCAGAATTACCCAGAGTTCGTATTTGGAATGGGGGAAATGACGAACAGCTCTTTCCATACTGGCTTTCGGATGATTTCCTGGGGAAATACAGGAAAAGCAGCCTTCTTCTTACATCCTTCAAAGGACGTTCTCATTTAAGGACAGCGACGATGGCGAAGCGTTCACCTCGCACACGACATGGCTATGCGGCGGACCTCGGAGAAATTCTCTGTTCTCCAGTCCCTCGTTCGTGTCTTGAATGTTTGCCGCCCGTCGGGCAGTGACCCCTCAGCCGGGTTTCTCCCCGTTCGCTTTGTAAACGTCTTCTTCTCGATTACATATCTGTCGTATGGCAAGCAGACGTCCTCGTCAGACCCTCGCTCGATGTCTGGCCTGGCCGTGCGCATGTATGCCCCGAGCATTCCCCGTCGAGGGCCCTCTTGCCCCACCGGCCCTCTTGCCCCACTGGCCCTCTTGCCCCACTGGCCCTCTTACCCCACTGGCCCTCTTGCCGCTTGACAAATGATGCTGAGTGTTGACGTCAGCGCAAAAAGCACTTCGGCAGCTTGACGCCGAAAGGGATCTGAATTCTCGGTTTCGGCGGGAACGGGAGGGGTGGGGTTAGCAGACCGGATGGATGCCGAGACCAGACCAGTTGGGAACGCAGCGCTACAGCGATCTGGAAAAGGGGGCAAACATGTCGTCTCGGCGTCATTGTAGAGTGATGAATTAATTCACAAGCAAACAGGCGTGCACGCGCGAGAGAGAGAGAGAGAAAGCAGACGAACGAACGAACGAACGAACGAACTAGCTACATCTGGTGCAAGGCGAACAAACCTACATCAACACGTCCGTTGCCGACATTGGATAGTCATCATGCAGACCCCTCATCTACCCTCCCCTGTGATTTAAGGAGGGTTTGCTTTCGACGAAAGCCCGAACGTGTTCTAGTCTTGCACCAAGATTGCAGACCACCAGCACCATCGCATGCTTCACCGCATATCACCGGCCCCCGTCCTGTGGCCTTGGTTACGTCGTGCCGCGGCTCTAGGTTTTAGCTCTAGGGTACTTTACGAGGCAAGAAAGAAACTTCAGTAAGGACCGTTGCTCCTTTTTCTGTTACTGTTGGAGCTGCGCCGCCTGCTCCAGGACCCCACCGATCTCCTTGCCACGGGGCCATATATCATATCGTATGAATAGTGAACAGTCAACGCCCATCCGGCGGTCCGTGGATAGAGAAACGAGAATAAAGATAGATAGAGAGAGAGTAAAGAATATACACGCGGCTGTCAACCGTATATGTATGTATATATAGAGCTGGCTTGGTCTAAAGCATTAACCGATCCCTACGAAAGGACTGTTCCTGTCCCACGACAAACTTCTCGCTGGGAATGTATAAACCAAGTCTATATTTTTCATTAGCAGTAGTCTAATGAAGTAGCATTCGTCAACTCGTGAACCAAACAATCGAAATTCTATAACATGGCGCGAATATGACGCTTGTCGCGTAAACTGTATTTGAAGGTGTGTGTGTGTGTGTGTGTGTCTAGTTTTGCTACGAGGTTTGGCTGCGGGTCGCTATTGTTATTGATTTCGTTGAAACCCAACATATTCCCAACGTAACGCTTTCCACCGGCATTACAACTCAATACGAAAGCCCAAAACGATGCGGGACCGAATCAGAACGGGTTCGTGGAAAAGTTGTCTTTGCGATTAATCCCCAAGAAAGTATCGACGTCTCTTTATCAGAACTTCGCCCGTATCAGACTGGTCTTGGCGAAGCCTATAATACCTGCAAAAGCTTCAAACGAACAGGCAGCTGCCTATATCTTGCGGATAGGCCGAAGAAACAGGATTCTTCTTACGCGACGCTATCGCCAATGTCTCATACGAAGTCGCGCCTTGTGCCCTCGTACGCCAGCGAGGACCGCGAAAGTTCAGTAACTGTCCAGTCCATGATGTGAAGTGAAGCTAAATTTAGCAGTGCTCAAAACAAGCCACTCGACGTGCGTATGAGAGTTTATGTGGACTAACTAATAAAGACGGTTATTTTTGGGTAGAAATAAATGGCCCTAAATCGGATGGATATGGTCGACTGTGAACAAATCGATATAACTGCCATCAACGTTTACCGGTTTGTGGTTATTTTTTCGATGAAACTCACTTTGAAGATAACTGATGGGAGGCCAATAAGGAGTCGAGAAAACAGCAGGCGTGTTTTTTTCGTCCAGTTTTTGCTCGACATATAAATAGGCATCGAAACCCTTGACGCTTAAATTTGTAGTGCGTCGACGCTTCACACTGCTGAAGCATGGATAGAAGCGAAACCCCCTCATAGAAGGCAAGACACGTGAAATTAGGGTCTCAGCTAATGTCCTATGAGGTTCTGAAGTACACGGCTGTATTTCGTTCGATATGTCTAGTACAGATAACATCAGATCATTCAGATGCGAATTTTACTACGTTTGGCAAAATCGGATTCAAGTCACCATGGACGCCGACACCTATCGGCCGCACGGGGGGCCTGAACTCTGGTCTATCGCTACATAGTCGATGTAGATTTTCCTCGTCCGTTCTACGACCGCTAACTACTGAACGTGTTCAACTCACAAATGGTCGAAGAGATCCGCCAGTGCGAATTGCGTCTGCCACGAAACTCGCAAGCAGATGTCTCTGTCAAGGAGCTGAGTAGGAGTTCTGTTGGTGTTCGATCTTCGCTCTTCGTATGCCGTTGAAATATGACATTTGTCAATACCGACAGTAATATATGCGTTTGGCCATTTTCACTCTGTGACAGCTTTCACCGCTCGAGTTCGACTATATCTTTCTATATATATTGTAAATACGAGTATACCGGCCACCCTGCCGTCCACCGATGGCTGCATGGCGGCGTCGAGCTTACCGCGACGCGATGGCACAGATCTACTCCGGGTGGGGTGGTGTGCTCCAGCCACACACGTCGAACGATGTGACGAGCTATCTACTCCGTCTGCTCTCTACTGGGCTCTCTACTGAACTCTCTACTGGGGGGGGGAGGGGTTAGCCTCCATTTGGGTGTAGAAAAAAAGCCCCATCGGATGGGGGTGCCATCGCTTTCGCGCTGGATCAGTATGCACCCCCACTCCTTCGCTCTTCTGTTCGTCTGTTCCTCCGTTCACACTTGTGGATCATCCGAGATGGGGGAGCCGAATCGCGAAACCTCTAGGCTATCTCTGGTGGTCTGTCGCCCATCGAAACGGTGCTTTCGACCGAGGACGATGTGGATCACGAGGTCTTCAAATCAGAATTGCTAGTCAGCCGTCCCATTCTCTTGGTCGTCTCTTCACTTGGCATGGCGGCCGCTGTGCTTTGGGCAGTTGCCGATAGCGGCGGTTGCGATATGAAGTCCTCTCAGGTAGTTGAGGCCGGGGCCGGTGTTCAGGGTTAGCTGTTTTCCCTTAAAATTCCATCAGCGACTCCTGTCGGCACCATCCTTATCATCGAGATGGCATCGCTCCTGGAGATCCGATCCGAACGCAACAGATTGCTTCTCGTAGGATCGGGAGGGAAACCGGAGCGACTATAGCCACCCATGCAATAGATTTGACGAAGCGATTCACAAACGCCTTGCATTTTTGCATCCGCATGCTGCCATGTTGCTGCAAGCAACGGGACTGCATGCGGGACAGAGGCTTGATCTCAACGGCCGGTGCTAAGAACTATGACAGACGTCGTTCGCATCGACGCTGCCGATGCTACGCTGAACGTGTGATTATTACGCCCGACACTGCTACGCCGAAATCTTCGTGTGGGATGGCTGCCGCTTCGAGAGCAAAACTGCAGCTGATAGCGAGAACACGTTTAGGTTAGAGGCCCCGTTTGTGGCGACTCCGTCTGTGAGTGTCTAGCACTGAATAACGGCTTTCTTCACGACAACGCATCCGGCGGCGTATACAATGTCACCATGGGACAAAGTAAGATGTATGTAGGGGATTTTCCTAAAAAAAAGCGACAAATTCTCTACCCAAGTCAGATGAAAAGAGAAATAGATGACAGCAGATCGACTGGCAGTACACATGGCAGCTCTGCTCTATAGTCTCGTCTATGCTGTACTTGATCAGGTAGTGTTAAGTAGTGTTCGTACTTGGCAAAATCAGTAGGCTAGGCAATATCCGTAATAGCTGAGCGAGCAACTCGGGCATAGCCTTCTTGAGGCTCATCTCAGGAAAAGAAACAGGTCTCAGAATTTGAGGAAGAAACAAGAATAGCGAAGAAGTGTTCTGGGAGATCTCCTCCATCTGGAAGTTGTTTGTTTCACTCAGCGTAGGGATGACAGAGCGGAATTGGGAAGGCTTTCGAGGCCGAATTCTTTACTGGTGGAATAAAGGAGCCTTGACGCCTATCGCTAGAAAGGGCTATTCCAGCCGCGGGATTTTGTCCCCAAAGCCTTCCAGGAAATTGAGTTGGACTCAAGGCCACGTCGCTCTATTTCAGCGCTGACTGATTCTTCCGACGTAATAAAGTACACCCACCTCCCTCCCTGTTTTCCCCACCCGATAGACTGGTTGTTACTGAAGTTTGTTTTACTTGCGTCGGGATAAAAAGCCTCCTTTTTTCCAATGTAGCCGCTTCGAAATGAAATTGGATAGGTGTGTCTAGCCAGAAGACGGGTTCAACAGAACATCAATATTGCAGAACGCATCCTTCTTAGTCGTACAGATTCTAGGATAAATGTAAAGCGATCTGAAATTGGAGAAAAATCGCCATTTATCGTTGTTTTCGTTGGCCGTTTGCACAAGAATATCGCTTCTGTATAACCTGCTAGAATCAGCAGCATTTACCGCCTTCGCTTCTAATGTGAGTTGAGTTCATAAAACGGATCTTTTAATGCCAGAAAACTTTTCTTATACTACGCTCACGTTTAATACGAATGCCTTCACTATGTCAGAAACTGGGGGTTCCTTTCAAAGCAAATCATTTCATTGATTAGCAAATGAAAGTTTTCATCATTTGAGCATTATGTTGGCGTAGCGTGGATGATGTGAAATTCAACTTTTGAGTTCACCAGCAGGACCAAGGAAACGAGGACAATTTACAGTAGCGCTATTAGTCTATCATCTATTCAGATGGGCTGCGTATAGATTTCTACACCGCGACGAGCCAGGACGAGCGCTGACTTCGTTCGTCAAATCCTAGGACATAATTTGGCACTTTGACAAGTGAATAAGGCAATTCAACGGTAAAAACCGTTCGAAATGTGGTATTTTCTTTTTCATACACCCATCGACCTGAGCAAATACACGCATCAGACATGTAAAACATACATCTCATTAGCCTTACATGTGTACCTATTTGATCCCCTCCATGAGGTCAACTGCGTCGTACGGAGTTGCCGAACCCATAGCACATGAGTGACATTCAACCTGGCATCCATATCTAGGCCTCACCAGTAATGAGCTAATAGCGGAGTAAGCATCTGCTAATAAATGCTAAGCAAACGAATAAAACATCAGTGAATGACGATAATCTGTATTAGGACAATCTGTACATTTACGACAGCGGACTATAAAATATTTACTGCCTCTCTACTAGTATTCCCCTATTTCTCCGACCCCCGTTCTCTGTCTGTCTCTGGCAGCTTTGAAAAGCTACACGAATCGGGTGAACTAAGTGTGACGCAAGGAGCTTGATTATGTTCAGGTAGTCGCGTTCTCGAATCGAATCCAATGCCCACCCTAGCACATTTTGTGCTTCGTCACATTTCGCCAAATCACTGACCATACATACAATGGACATTCCCTTGTAGGAAGGAGAGCCTTCGTGGACTCGGGCCACGTACAGGCCGGTGGTCTCTGCTTTTTCGGCCGATCCATCCCCCCTAAATCCGAGCGTAGCCTCTAACGGCGAGGGAGTGAGACGGGGCTGAAATTCAAATGCTTTGACGTAACCGAAGCGTGAGGAACTTCTTCCCGTTGGTCGTCTGTTTTACGAACAGAAAGTGCTCCCGCATGAGGTGCACACGATGCAAGATGAATTCCCGTTACTTCGTTTGTGTAGCAGGCACACGCGCCTGGAACGAGTCAGTGTATAGGACATGTGATTCAACGTCGATGGCGTAATGCCTCCATGCCTCCATGGTCACGTAAGATTCAGCTATCGAGGAGCTCCTAACAGACCATCGGGCTGAACTCACAAAATGCCAACAGAAAACCTTCGTCGATAGCGAGATATATATATCTGTACGATATAAACTCCTCTGGTGAAGTTTTTCCATTAACGTGGCCTGATCGACGTGTTGAATTCGGCGCGATAGCCATCGGCCTTTCGAAACAAGCAATGCAGGACCAAATAGGCCAACACGAATGGCTAAACTTACGCGGTCCGATTGAACCCGTTTATATGCGAACGTCTAAGCGATGATCTTCACTCGATATTGTATTACGGAAAATTCCGTTAGAACTCCTGGCACAGCGATATCACATCGACCCCACCAACGGCAGCTTGTGCTCAGAAAAAAGCCAGCCAACTAAACTAATTAGTCGTCCGTTTCGAACCTCCATTCATTAATTATACGTCCATTAATTGTCGTTTCTGAGGGCTGCCGGCTGGCCCCGCCGCGTAACCGGGGTGGATTGTGATCGGATGACTTACTTGCCAACTCGATATATCATCGGAGTACCTTCAAACGCAGACAAAGCGCGCCAGAGCATATGAGAACGTTGCGTCATCTACCCAGGACCATCGAGATATCGCAAACTGCGCGGAACCGCACGAGGAAGAAGCATTTAGGCTGTGTGTCTTCGGCTAGACAAGGACCATTTTCGTCGGAACCAGATCCGCCAGATGTAGGACCCGCAAAATCGACACTGTAGACAGTATCAGGTTTCGACAGGGCCTGCGCTAGCTTGAAGGCCGCACAATTAGGTACGTATTGGCATCGATGGACGATGGCAAATCCAAAACAAAAATAGCGCATCACAAAAATCCAGTAGAGCTCCTCACTGAGCACTGAACGTCTGACCAGATAACGGGTTAGCCGATTTCGTCGAAGGCCACGTTCCCTCTCAGCTGCGCACCTTCGACAGCAAAATGGATCCCCCTTTTTTGATCTGTAACTATTTCTCATTTAACAAACGAGTGGACCAATCAGCGGCCTGCACAGGCCTGCGAGGGGGCGCAGGCCAAAATCATTTGAGTTCGGATTTAGCAAAATATCGATGCGAACAAAGGCCCTTCGGTCGCATGGAAAGGTTACTGCCCTCATTGTAAAACTGTTCTATTTTTGAGTCCTGCTGATTTGCGTCGCTTGATGCAGTTTAATCCGCACCCGTGTCTGGAATACACCAGAAAATGCTCCTTTTAATCCGCGACGCATTATAACATTAGCAACTGTTGGTAGATTCGGATCGACGGGCATTTCAATACGTACCAACGGCTGTCCCCATTCCGCTTCTGAATGGCGGGATACCTCGTGGTTCAACGGCCAGACTTTGCTAAAGTCATTGAAGCGGCTTCGACTACGATGAACAATTAGTAACGTACGTGGCTTCACACGCACACACGACATACACAAGCATATATGCACACAAGCACATACACACACGCGCACACGCACATACACACACGCACAGACAGACACACGCACAGACACACACACACACACACGCACCCACGCATATATGCACACACGCACATACACACACGCACTCACACACACGCACACATACACACGCACACACACGCCAACACACACACACGCACAGACACGCCA
>MNPL01003803.1:0-10231 GCA_002081605.1 Tropilaelaps mercedesae | reverse complement strand
CACACACACACACACTCACACACGCACACACACTCACACACACACACACTCACACACACACTCACACGCACACACACTCACACGCACACATACACACACCCACAAACACACACACACACTCACACGCACACACACTCACACACACACACACACTCACACACACACACACACTCACACGCACACAGACACACTGAAAGCCAGTCAACCAGCTACAGACCGGCTGTTCGTCTTCGCAAAAAGCGACAATTGACCTACACACTTGGCCGGTTAGCTCATCCCACTCCGATGCGAACAAAAACGTTTGACAGCGGTCCAATGGACAAACGAACACGAGTGGGTGGATGGGTGGGGTTGGGAGAACATTTATTGTTGAAGTCGATTTGGACTTCAGCATGGATTGGGACCTAGGAGGGGGTTAGTTGCCGGCCGAACGAACTGGCGTCGCCACCCCGAAAATCAGTCAGACTTATGAAGGTCGGGGAGACGAGGATAGGAGGAGGGGTATACGTGCCTCGTCGTTCGCCCACTCGCGCAACTCCAACTCTGCCCCGACGACCTCTGTCGTCGGGCATTGTTGTTGTTGGCAATTTCGACAACTACGCGAAATGCGTTCATCTACGACTCTCGACGTTCATGTTATAGCGAAGGAGCGTACGTACGGTGGATAGCACCGCTTGAAAACGCCGCTTACAGGGGTCATGTAGCTTAGCCACTGCCGTCTGTGGTCGTTTCGAAATGGTCGAACGTCTTCTATCGAGACGACGCACAACAACCGCGCCGGACGGCCAGAGCAGATCATTACGTAGCTTCAGTGTGCATACGTTGACGCTTCACGCGAGACAGATCTTCCTCTGGACGCCGGCGGTCATTAACGCGCGCATGTGCAACGGCACGTCGCACATGCGTAAATAAATAAATAAATAAATAAATAAATAAATAAATAAATAAATAAATAAATAAATAAATAAATAAATGTAAACTTCGCACAAGCGAAGTTTACAATGACGACGATAGGTTGTGCAGTTGCTTCGGTGCGTGTACCTAAAACGGCCGCATTTTGGTCGTTATTGAACGCGGAACTGAGTCGGACGAGTAAATAACACAGAACAACGAAACGACGAGTAATGGGGGCTAGTAGAGGAAAAGGGCCCCTGAAACGAGGGTTGTTCGACCTGAACTCTACTCAGGATTATATGAATCGACCGCAGCGATAAAGAACCGTCAACCGAACGTTGGATTACGCGCGTTGTCGACGACGCACTTCGTTCGTTATACGGTGACGTGATTACCGTTAGCCGATTGTCCTATAAACGTCCCCGGGGGCCTTTGGAAGTCTTCTACAGCCTCGCATGGGAGCCATCCAATCTTCATGTTCAATCGTCGTGCGTTGCGATAGAATACAGCCAGCGATGCCTGAAGAGAGAAGATTTGATAGCGGTAAATTGCCACTTAGCGGAGTCATTTAGCGAGATACGTTTAACGCCGGTTAACACATTGGCACGGATTCACTGATTTAGGCTGGAAATAGCAAACACACTCGCCTTAGTTTTGGAATAACCGTCATAAATTCGGGTTACTATTCTGTATCTCGATGTCGGTTGCATTCGCCAGCCAACTGGAAGTAGCGATTTACGACACCATATGAATAAAATACACACACGTACACAGCGTAATAATAGTACTAGCAGTAGTAGTAGTAGTAGTAGTAGTAGTAGTAGTGACAATTATTTCAGCAGTTTCACTATTGAAGGGAAAAATTGAACGAGCAACAAACAATTGGCACAATCTCGTCATTTGGATTACTTCTTCGTACGAATTGCTCCAACTCGAATCCAACAATCGATAGGGTCGACGTTTGCGTGCGCTGCAGCGATTTCTGATATCCGAATAGATGACCACAATGCCGAAAGGTCAGCCTCGCAGCGAGCCTAACCACCTGTTAGGGCCATATATGCCTTTCACGTCCTATAAAGCTCAACTGTCCTATTCGTAGTGCGCCCTTGGTGGAGGACAGCATCATGAGAGCCGTAATGGCGATTTCTGGATCGGATTCCCGACTCTACCGACAAAACAATGCATCGAAAAAAAAGCGAAAGGCTGCTTCGTCGTACGCAGCTGGGCGAAGTTGTATCGCTTCAGTCAGAAAAGTGAAGACGAGCAATATTTGTTCGGCGTCGGTTCGAGCGAGTTAGGGATTCAATGGCCAAGGGCAGAGCCACACATTCAAGAATCGGTCGGTGGCTGCTTTGGTCAGTCCGTTTGACCTATAAAGACTCGAGTGGGCTCTGTAGGGGCACAGGCCCAATTTGGCGCTTCAACGGACGCTCTTTCCGCCCACCGACCCTGATTGTGCCCTCCGGCGGTGGCGCGCTTGCACCTGATAGATCGGCAATCTAATACACGGACCTCTATGGTCGGAAAAGTCAAATTGCCAATTTTCTAAAAAATTCAGCCTCCATCATGTGCAAATCGAAGGTCCGTCATGTAAAATAGGCCGTGAACGTGATCCTGAGCTAGAACTGGCGCTCCAAAAGCGAACAAAAAGGAACAAGTGTATGCCTGCTATGGCTGTATCTGACTAGGGATTCAGGTGATTAGTAGTGAATTGCCGAATGGAGGAACCTCATTTCCATTCGAAGATGTAAAAATCTATTCACGTTCGGCCTTGGGTGTATTGGACGGTTTGGCCAATTGCTCGTACCGGAAATGCCTTTGGACAGCATCGACTGAGCAGTGAGCGGGAGCGATTATCGTCGTTGCCAAAAAGTGGCCGATGTATGCGTTTAACTCAGTCCAAAACCTAACTGCGTCCATCGCCGCGTACACATTTGCAGATTTCACCGCTAAAGATGACAGACATGCGTCTCACATAAGGCGAATGAGCTGTGATTTTTGGCAAGACTTCCTTTATCTACCTTATCACTGTCCATTCTTGGCACAAAAGCCAATCCAGTATTGGATTGGACGCGACATGAATCGCTAAGAAGCTACTCGCGCTCGGTTTCTAGCCACCCAATGCGGTTCCTTTGTCTACCGGGGGAGGAAGTGACTAGGTTAGCGGTCACCGTGTGCGTGTGTGTGTGTGTGTGTGTGTGCGTATGGTAAACACGGCAAACCTATTAGCTGTCCTGCCCTCCATATTCAGCCTGGCGCAATTCAATATGAGCTCGCCCTGGGGCAATTCTGCTCAATGCTCAATGCTTCGTTGCTTGTCCGCCCGTTTTGTTGGTTCACTCAGGACACGACTCAGGCCTCTTTGACGGGACCGTTCGCAGCAGCGACCTGTTATGATTAGTCGGCTCAATCCGCAGAGCTGTCGCGTCGATTCACACCTACGGCGTTTTTAAGGGGGCGGCACCGGGGCAGAAATATAGCTGGCTATGTGTTTGTACGCGGACAATGTTATGCTGCGAGAAGCGAACTCGAAATCACAGCGATCCGGTGCACGATTCTTCATGTCCGATGAATGATCGATGTCGAGCGTCTCTTCTTCTCAGTGTTACAGAAATGCGCGGCGAAGTAGTTTGCTGAGGTTGGATGCATCACCAGTGAGAACACGGCCATGATGTGTTCGTGTGAAAATGAGACAAATCACAGCTTTCGCGTCATGTCGAAGCTTTACTTTGTGTGTCTAACCGGGGTAAAGCAATACAAAATATGCGTGTAGGTGGCACCAGCTAACTAGGTTCCATCCTAGTTACTTTCAATACACTCAGCCTATTGCCGAATTCGTCGTTTTTACAAGCCGTTTTCCCTCGGAGTGGCCATGCTCAGTAAACCGGCATAAGTGTGCTTTTCTCCCTTCGGGTCATACTTCGCAGATCCTGTGCCGGTTAACGAACGGCCGTTGTTTACAGTTGGTGGACAATCGGTTTGGGGCTGACAAGCCGTAAACATCCAAAGGGTACCTTCATTTGAAAGCAGATGCAGCAACAGCGCCTGTTGTTTGGCGTCACCGGTTGTTTGTCACCATCGGTTCATGTAGCATCTTTTGGGGATGTTGGATATGAGTAGAAAAGAGAAGGACAGCATTTGCAGAACATCTCGTACCCCTTCTGTCAGTTTCCGTTGAAATGATCTCAGTTATGCCGTTTTCCTGGGCGCATTCGAGTGTCTCATCTAGGAAAATCACCCTCATCTGAGGAGAAACATATTCTAGACGAAGGAACAACACAACTACGGTGAACAAGCTCAGTTTGTTCACCAATTTGGATGCGTAACTCGTTTGCCTTACGGTTTCCATTTGCCGAACACCCACGACTGAGCCTGTCTAATGAAAGTTCGCCTGTGGCACCGACACGATGACATTCTTTGTGGGTCTCAGGGGAGAACTTTTTTCTCGGAATAAATCGAACATCTACTAAAAAACCTCGCTTATTTTTCTTGTCCTTGATTCTCGCGAAGTTCCCTCATGTTTTAGCTGCACGTATCTCTTTCGGCATATATATTAAACTGGTCTATTAGACAATACCATTCTGAAAGTCAGATAATGCCTGAATGCTGGCAGGACGAAAGGTCAGCCAGGCGTCTCACCTTTTGCTCACTGACGCCAGAGTCACTGTGGCTACGTGTCATGACTTCGGACGAGTTCTCGTCGTTTGGCGCGCACATCAGAAGTCCAGCGAATTTTCGCTCCCCTTCCGCCACATTTTGGCGACTGCTATCAGTCTCCAACGACGTCGACGTCTCCAGTAAAATCCCGATTTGGTTTGCTGTCAGCTGGCCATTTGCACCGCGCGACCGATGCCCTCGAGTCACTCAGTCCAGTTCCACGCGCAGTTTCGCTCTGCGTGAGACCGTGGGTCGACGCCCCTGGGCAACTTCGACGGTCGGTGGACTGGCCGCTATCAGCCAAAAACACTCCGTAAATCCCACGAGGAACGGCCGTTAGAAATCCTCTATCCCCATTGACGCATCTATTCCTCTGCTCAATGGATGTCCTATTCAGGTCGCCGCCGCCGCGTGTTTCCCTTCTCATGTTAAGGGTGCCGCTACGCCTACGAAACCGTAGCAGAGCCTCGGCCGTCAGCCGATTCTCTGTAGCTAAATGCTCTTCTAGGGTTGTCGTGCGCCTATTTATTAAAGCCTAGAGAGACAGACGCGCTAAGCGTCGGCGGGCACAGGCCATGGTGTCGCGGCTCCGATGGCCACAATAGCGTGTCGTCACGTCAAGGCAGGAGCAAACGGCCCCCTGATAGGACAGGGGCCTCATTCGACGCGGATGATGGGTATAATTGCTCGGCGACTCGGTGTCGTTATGATTAGTCAACGGATAAACTATGGTAAATTTCATAAGAGTGAGTTCCTCTCCCACGAGCTCGGGAAAATCGGTCCTTGGAAAACATGGCGTGGAGGGAGGGCATCGGAACAATCGTTGTACAGAGCACCCCGTGTTCGTTGACTTATCAGGGGGACCATATGCCATCGCTGGACGATTTGTCTGAAGCTTTGGTGAAGGCAGCGCACTCTAGGCGTGGCCATCGGTGATTTGAGTCGCCTCTAACGCACATTAGGGTATCCAGGAGTATCCTGAATATGGATAATATAGGATATGATCCGTGACGATTGCGATTAGCTGGCCGAGAACGCATCATTAGTATGTTAGTACTGTGCTGCAAAGGCCAATTAGGTCTAGTCCTTGTTTCTAAAGGAATTCATTGTGAAACTAGGCCGACGGGGAGTCCCGGAGAATTTAACATATTTGAGGAAATATAAATGACGCTGATTGTAGCATAAATTAGCGTGATTGTAGCGGTAATTACTACTCCCTTCCTCTACTTCTTGCTGTTCCTTTCCTTGATAATAACGATCGCTCTGTAGGAGCATATATAGACGTGTACACATTATTCTGGCACGTGGTCCTTGTATCCGGGTGCAAGGACGTCAGACGTTATAGGACTTCAGGCTTATTACCCTTTACAGTTAGTAGCGATTAGTAGACCTACATAAGAGACTTGAAAGCTTCGGCCCTAGCATAAGCATGTGGAACTGTAAATTTGTGAAGAGCCGAAAAACATCCAACTTGACTTAATTATTTATTCCACTTTCTTTCCTATTCGTGACTGGCATTCTATTCAACGTCTATGTATCAACCATATTTGGCAGCTGGCGGGCTCATCAATCAATTTCTACTCAGTGAGTAGAAACTCACATCAGCGATATACTGTGCTTCACACTGTGCTGCTCGTGTGTTGAATCCAAGGGCGCTGGACCTAATATAAAACTAATTATTTTTAGGACCTGATCATCAGCCGGCATCCAGCGTCCACGGCAGCATTTTTCCGGTAGCATTTTTCGCATTCCCCGTGGGAAGGATCACTTTATCAATGTAAATGCCCAACGACGAAAATCGGACCCGTGCACCCTACCTGTGTGCCCTCCTCGGGTGCGCCTCAAGGCGTACGCGAATGCACCAGAGGCCACCGAAGCTCCACCTATAACCGATGAACATTGAACAGCCTCCCGACGTGATTCTACGGCAATTGAGGCGAGGATCTGGTAATCCGGCATTTTATCGTACAGGCGACCAATTGGTTGATTCTAGCACACA
This sequence comes from Tropilaelaps mercedesae, assembly GCA_002081605.1. Taxonomy (NCBI): domain Eukaryota; kingdom Metazoa; phylum Arthropoda; class Arachnida; order Mesostigmata; family Laelapidae; genus Tropilaelaps; species Tropilaelaps mercedesae. Next base: position 3,681 of record MNPL01003803.1, on the reverse strand, counting down.
ACTTGTTATGTTCATCTCCGACAGGCGCGAAGTCACGTTCGAGTGATCAACTTCTGAGGACACCCCACAAATCGGAACCAGCTGATGTTAACATCGAAGTCTTGGACGAGCACTTCGATTTGCTAACGAACTCCGCCGCTTTTTTGACACCTATGGAACACTGGATGCGAGCAGGCGTCAAAAACGCCATGACATAATCAGCGGCGTTCGAGCAGATCTCACGAAGTCGGCCGATGTTTACGTGGAAAGGGCGGTAAACTTGGGAAAGTAAGTTCCCCCCCCTTTCCCTCTCGGGATGTAGATACTTACGTATCTACATCCCGAGAGGTTTATTAACTTTTAGTGAACTTTAGAGCACGCCAACCTCACAGCTGCCTTTTTGAGATCGCATGTAATGCCGAATAAACACAGTTTTATGCTTCAATAGTGTGCGTTTGTGCGGATATGTTCGTTACGTTGTTGTGTGTGTGTGTGTGTGTGTGTGTGTGTGTGTGTGTGTGTGTGTGTGTGTGTGTGTGAATGTATCTCCAAGTATCCGGCTGACCGCTTCTTGTCCTCTAGCGTGGTACAGTCAAATGAATAGCAAAATCTAGTAGTAAACATAGTAGCCGAGAATGTGTGAACACACACACTTGGGTGTGTTGTTGGGAGTTGGGTGCACAGCTGTTAGCTATCTGAAGCTAAGCCGCTTATAGAAGCACAGCTGGCATCGTAACCTTGAACGTTGTTTGTCACATCTGGAACAGACCTTCTCCCCCCGTTTAAGCCGTTGTCGACAAGTAACGTTTTTGGTAACGTCTGCATCGAAACACGTGATACGTGTTTCGAAATGAACGAAATCACCACATCAACGTTGTTGTCAGTGCTCCGGCGATTATTTTGCGCTGGAATCGAACGGCTGTTCTAAAGTATCGCCCAGTTTTTCGGCTACGCCAATTTTCACATCTCCATTGCTGAGCCGCTAAACGACTGAGTTCTTCCACAGGTCTTCCTCGAGAAGGTCGGTCCCTCCATCCTCGATTGGGGGTGATGGTCCAGCAGTCGGGAAAAACGTTGTGGCTGGTCGAGATGGGGGCGGATGGATGGTTGTAGGGGGCGGATGGATGGTTGTAGGGGGGCGGCGAGTGAGGAGCGCTTTTTGATCCGATCTCATCATGCCAAAAGGTCCGCTTGCTCATGGAACATCGACGTCTAATGATACGCTCAGGAACACTCTGGCATGGCCGCGCCCTTCTCCAAGGTCGCTGAAAATTTTATCGTAACGTCCATATTTAATGATATCTTCGAGGCGTCGCGCGTGTGAGATTGGAGAACGTGGGGCACTAGCGGAAATTATAATCGACATAGTCCGAAGGGGATCATGTGGCGCTGAAGGCAGACAGCGTCACGAACACATTAGTGAAGTAGACGGCGACAATTTAATGCGAAGTTCCAGAGTCGCAGTTCTCGTCTGTCGAGTGGCGCTGCGGGCTCGTCGATTAAGCTTCCCGCGTTGATCCGACCTAACAGGACGAAATTCGCTTTTATTTGATTTTCAGGTAGCGACGCGACTTGAACGTAACCCCAGTTCGAAAATAAAGCAAATCTACCGCTTAACGAGTACAGGAAGAAATGGAGCTCGAATTAGCTGCACAGCACAACAACAACAACATAGCGCACAAACGATGAATCCACATTTTTCGCCTACATCGTCTCATCTGTCGTAGGAAAAATCGTCGTAGTCGGCTCACGTTGGCCGCACATCACGCTACGAATTCATTACATTTACACACACGCCCACCGTCATAGCGACTGGGCGTGCGATTTTTTTTGTTCACATACAGATCCCGAACGCTCGAACTTACGCAGTTACGTGATTATACTCTAGAAATTATTACCTAATCACGGTATTACTGCTTTTTTATACTCATGACTAGGCGCGCGCCTACAAGCCACGCTCGTACACAGTCGACCTACCCTTTCACGTACCTACCTATTTATAGGTTCTGTACTACCCGTCGAGAGATCATTGTACGATATAGACGGCGTAGACGCGCGCGTTCGGCGCGTCATCATCGTGTCAGTTGGGGCTGTGAACGTAAAAAATGAAATAGTAGGTGCCACTATACGGGCTCTTGTATGTGTATAGCATTTAGCAGGGTCATTAGTTTTGTCCTGAGAGGTGTAGGAGAGCTTCCGTTTAACTGTTGGTCCCCGATAGTCCTGTGGCGAGAGACTCCTGAACGAGCGTCGTTGGCGACGACACGAGAGCGGGTAAAACAGGATCCCTTTGGCGTCCAACGATGGCGCATTCGCCCATCAACAAAATACCCCCCCCTCTGCATGACTACCCTCCCGGCAGCCACGCTATGACACGCTCGAGAGGCACGAGCTGGGGGCCAAGGCCAGCTAATAGCATAGAGAAGGGGCATCTGTCACTCATGGCGGCGTTCCTGCTTCGACGCAGCGTGCGCGTGCGTGCGCGCGCGCGTCCCTTCTCGAACGCGAGAACGGCTCGATGGCAAGTCAGGGTAATTCCTGCAGGAAGCTGGCAGGTTTGTGCGTGTATGGTGGTGGATGTAGGGCCCTCGGGATCTCACACGAGCGTCTGCCGATGTAACGCGTCAGACACGCGTGGAGTGTAGCTGTAATCGCAGTTAGGTCATGTGTGCACACTCGCGAGTGCGTCACAACAACAGTGTCCTGCACGACGGGGGTGTTTAGGAACACTGGTTGGCTATTAACTAATGGTCGTTGACGAGCGTTCAGAGGGTTGTCACGTCATGACGTGGAGTCGTTACTGTGCAATGGCAAATCGGTCAGCGTCGACCATGAAGGCGGGAGGAGGTTAACTGCAGGAATTATGTCGAATCTGGTAGGATCCGACATTATACCTGCAACCATACGATGGTGCTTAAATGATTAGCGGCCTTTTAGTCCATATAGGCCCTCGGACAGGTGGGGGTAATGCTTTTTGTCGCATGCTGATTTACGGAACAAAGCAAATGGTTTTCGGGATTCGGGCGACTCGATTTGGTCGCGTTGCTTGGTTTTTTTATGCCATAGGCGTTTGTGTACAGATGTGATGTCGTCGGAACGTCCACCTTGTGGAACGAAAAAATTGTTAGACGTCGATAAATCGATCTGTCCTGCAATTGCCGGCTACGCCTATGGCCATCTCTGATACCACATTTTCTGATACCATTTTCATATGTACATGGCTACGCCGTTATCCTGTTGTTCGTGCTGCTCGTAGGCAGATGACCAGGAAAAATTCCTGGTTTCCCCCCTATTGGGCATGATCGCCTTTTTGGTAAAGGCTTCTAGCAAGGAAGGTGGATTCGAAAGAGGAGTACGTATAATGCCGTAGTAGGACGTCTATGATGGCATATTATGACGTCTGGTCAATTTTCCGCTTGAGCGGCGGAAGATGGAAAAGTTGGAGTGGGATCGGTTCGTTCGTAGAGCGGAAAAGGCGCTAAGGCGAGCAGCGAACTACGTAACAACGACAGCCACCACCCACTATGCAGCCGAATCGGCGGTCTGTGTAGAGCGACAAATAGGTTGATGCAGAAGTGGAAGTCGCTACGCCGTAACTCCTGCCGAACACGAAACGTCCCCAAAACTTCCTAAAACGCCCGCGACAGAGCCGCCCGCCCAGCACGCCAGACCGGCCCGCGACAGAGCCGCCCGCCCAGCACG
>MNPL01003801.1:0-38342 GCA_002081605.1 Tropilaelaps mercedesae | reverse complement strand
ATATATATATATATATATATATGTTGGATGTGCAGGTTACAATAAAGAAGTTTATATGCTCACTTGATAGCTCTGCCTCGTGAATTTGACAACATAATATTCATGGAAGTGATTAATGGTTGATGATCTAGTTCACTAAATAATGACCACGTTGATTTCGATAACACGGACGAATAGCTGCCTCAAATACGGATATGAAGTTAATTTATAGAATGAATACCTGTGTCAGTGCTTTGTTAGACAGGTGGCATTGTAAGCGCCCTCGACGTTAAAGTAGTCACCAATACATGGGCATCGGAACTTAAAACGTGTTCTATAGATCAGAAATATTATAAATATATTTCCCCAAAAATATTGGGAAAAACGCTGTGGTCGGCAAGCAGAAATAACATCTGTCAAGGTACTTTTTTCTTACCAGAACACAAGTCGGGAAAATAGCTTACGTTTAAGGGACATTACCGTGTGGAAACCTTTTCTTGATGACCCAGCAGAAATTCAGCTCCCCGTTTTGGGTTCCTAAAAAGATTTCGTTTGCTGGGCTCTAGTCCCCTGAGAACCTTCATCTGCTTGTAGTACGGCATCCATGGTGTGCCATAGAGCCTACCTGTCTGGCTCGCATGAAGACTTAAGCCACTTTTTAAATGTGCCGCCAGATCCTGTTGCGCTTCTTACGTCGGCTGCAGACAAAGCTTCAGTTTTAGCCGATTTAAAGCACTCGACAAAAGCCTACTTTGTTAAAGTCGTCAGGGTGAGGAGACGGTCTATCAACTTCCCTATCAGTAATAACCTTGGGCCTTATCAACCCGAAGGTCTCAGATTCGACCGCCAGATTAAGGACCATCATTTTCTAGCATTTATAGAGTCCAGAGCGCTCACTATCAAATCAAATTCATTGATATTATCGAAATGAATTCAAGGCATTCAAATTGAGGGTGTCAGCCTTAGCAAACGGCGTAGACACATTAACGTGGGTGAAAAAACCTGGATTTGGTGTATTTACCAAATTTACACATACAGGTGACACGTCGCTTTTTATTAGCATTCGCGAAGAATGCAAGATGAGAATGAACAGAAAAAATTCAAAAACATTGAAACAAATTAACTATAATAACGATACCATCAAGAAACCTGGTGATCCTTTAAAACAGGTTAAGGACCTTTTCAGGTTCGATATTAAAGGCATGCCTTGCGCCGAAGGTACTTACCGAATCCCTCTTCTAATGGGATGTGAAGACATACTGCGGCATAGCCAATATTTACAGCTCAACCTCTTCTATTATTTTTACTATAGTAATAATTGTCATTGTTATTGTTATCAACATTAAAACCTTGAAAGTTAAGCGTAAAATGCTAATAAAGGGCATAAAAAAACGTAACGCAAGGTATCTCTCTTGAGACGATGTGCGGAACTTTAGTATGTATAAGTTTCAGCCGACAAAACGATTTAATTTCGTGCTCCATCGAAAGGATACTGAGCCTTTTTGTCAGCAAGCACTTATCTCTGGCTGAGCTTTGACAACGACTCCGTAAAGAAGCAGCGCGAAAACTCAATAGACAAATAACTTTCGACCGGTCAACAGGAACAACATCTTCGTCACTCGAAAACCGTTCCGTGAAATACGTCGATGTTCAGGCCAGGAGTCCAAACACACTCTACACGCTTCACTATGTTGTACTTGAAAGATAATTATCTGCCCTTATTTCACTTGGGACTCTAGTTAGCGGGGCTCCTGATGCCATTATGTTGTACAATGAAGCTGTAATAACAACCTTTGCCATAGCAATCCAGGCAAGTTATAGCAATCCTGCATTTTTGGGATATAGTATTCAATCAACCATGGATGTCATATGCTGCCCTGTCCAGGACCAACTAGGTGTAAGGAATGTGGAGGTTTGAATGTCTGCTATCCGCATAATCTCACAAACGTCTAGAGAACGTCAAGTTGAGTCGCTAATTCGGTGTAATTTTGTTGAGTTGTTGGGCAAACTCTTTCAAATACGTGCAAAGACGTCGGCACCTGCATCCCAATCGACTTCTCAGGAAAAAAGTCCTGATGCTTCATCCGTCGTCCAACGCAAACACACCATCAGCAAATATACTGCATTCAAAGGTTCGTCATCTTGATGCTACACGAGTGTATAGTCATGATTGGCTGCCTGTATTTTAGGTCTATACGCATAGGTTAATTATGCAAATTTCATATCTGAGCTATCTTAGCCTGGTCGGACAAGACGATTGCTCCTCGGACACAAACATTCGTTTATATATTGTGATTCATAATCTCTAATCGGCATGTTACAACGGTGGTCTTATCCAATGTTTATTTATTTACTCATAGAATGCAAACGCCTAGATAGAGGTTGCATAAACAATTCGGTCGTTAGAACTATAAGCGCATGTTGTTGATATGTGTTTTACACATTTTCGTTAGTAAGAGCCATTAAGGGACTGTGCCGAATCCGGTCGCAGTACAACTTACGTCTATAATAGAGATACTCGTAGCCTTTATTAACGACATAGACAAGGACTCATTCCCTGGGGGCAGAAAATAGTTTTTTGCTACAACTCGCCCTAATCGAGTGATTATCTGCCGCCAATGGACATTACACGATATTAGTCTGATATATAAATGGATACAAATGATTCTATCGAGATTTACGATTTTTGCTACACCATTCATGCGTTCTGTCGGCACGTATTTTGAAGCCTAAAAATGATAACCTAATGGAACGACTCGTTTTTAGGGTGGATCGAAGACCCTTATCGGTACTGTGTTATTTTTGCAGAGACCGGGTAAACACCCAGCTGTGATGTTGCGACGTATAGTCTAGCCACACATTAAGCACAAAGAAGGAGTTTCGATGTCTAGTTCTTATATTGACCAGAGATTGTTTTCTTTTATGTCACCGGTAAAAATTCCAGGCAAGGCAAAAAATATGTAAACGCACGCTTGCCAAGACCAATCGGTATCAGTTGGGCAGTACGGGACTTTGAATCACATTTGGGCTTGTCGTTCTTCAGGGAGGGAATCGAACCCATGCAGAAACGCGTCGCCTTCGGTCACAAAGCGCATGTTGCTTACTAACTATGAGGCCTAGAACTAATTATTATGCTGACTAATTATTAGGCTCAGTGTGGCGCCCACTATAAAGTAAACGCTCGGTGAAATTTTACATTTGCTACTACGTTACCATATTGAGATAGCCAGCCAAATTCGATGGATGTTACGCTCGAGGTGACCCAATTTACAAATATGCTCAGTAGTCTTCTTCTGAGAAGTCACTTACCTGGGCGTATACTTTTTTCCCTTAAACTCTATTTATTTCACTTGAAAAGGGAACACCTAGGATCCAAATGTCTCAGAATTGCTCGCCGGCTAAAAGTAGCTATGATGTCTTGACTGGACAGACTCAATGCGGACATCCCGTAGATTTTATAGTCACTCGCTCATTGTTAACGGCCATTTTGGGTGTGTGGATTATATATATAAAGGGCCACCATCATTCTCCTCACATTACGACGCCGACAATAAACCATTATCGTTACAGTTGAACGTTTTAATTTAGTAGCATAGTAAGGTCACTGTAACTTCGTCATCACAGAATGTTTTCCAATTAATTTCACAGCCGAACGCCAGAGAAGATTAATAACGTGAGGAAGGCGTCATGCTGGTTGGGTAAATCTAGTGTGCAGACACAGAGATAGTAAAGCTAAAAAAAAGGAATTATATTAATAAATAGCTTCATGAGACACTCGTTGGAAGTGCATGAAAACTGCACTCTGCCAGCAGCGGCACGAAAGCCCTCAGGCCAAAAGGAACTGTTCAGTTCGCCCGTATGTGCTCTGAGAGACAATTATAATCAAGCATTTTCTCTTATATACCATGGTAACGGTGTGCTAAAATACAAGCACGCCCGACAAACATTATTAGAGAGCTAACTATTACCACACATTTTAAACTGGTCCGCGAAACCCAAGCTAACAAGATATTATAAAAAGTCACTGGTCTAAAAGTTGATATCATAGAAACAAGGAGAAATAGAGAGGGAAAGGGAAATAAAGAAATTGCGCTATTTGATTGCAGTCGCTTGCGTTGTCGCTACCGTGTAGTTCGACGCAGAATGGGTAGTTAAGACGTTCAACTAAATGCAATAGGGACCGAGCAGATGTGCTTCTTACACAGTTTACTAAGCAGCGTTATTCTGTCAACTATACGCAGCTATTTCACAGTGTGTTGAAGAGAGGCAATATCTGCCTAGGCTCTTCGTGTTTGTAGAAAGTGGGCTCTTTCGGTGCGTACTACAGCAATTATAAGATGATTTTCGTGAACGAATCAAACACAACGTAGGAACCTAGCAAGGATCCCTGAAAAAGGCAAAGTCCACGGTGATCTGATGTAGCTGTTACAAACTGTGCGGCAACACTTGGAGAAAAAGAGCCATTATGGTGCCTACCAGGCAAATTGAATTTCATTCATTTCATAGATGCACCGAATTACCGGCGATCTTAGCAAAGACACTCGCTGCCTGAAAATCGCCCTGACCGATTTAGATATTAGCAGTCGACCTTTGTCTGACTATCGAAGCATTTGCTCTGTTTCTCTTTACCTGCCGTGCGTCAAGAAATATCCTTCCCTGTCATTGGATTTAGCGAAATTAGCAGCCACTAAATGAAGGTAATAACCTATATCGACGCGATGCTGATAGAAATCGATGGACGCAATCGATCAGGGCTTAGTAACCGCCGCTGGGCCGCTGTTGTGACAGGCGACGGCACCTTCTGGTCTGGCTTCTGTCCACCAACTGTCCAGCAGAAAATGATCATCTATTGAGCCTACATTTTCTTTCGAAGATGCGTCAAGACATGTTATTTTGTAGACGAGTGTTGTCAGCCAGACCCACCTTGCCTATGGCGTGGAACCCCTCCTTTCTCTTATACCCTCTCGTAGGCGGTTAACTCCTAATTAGAAGATTGTGTTTCATCGGGGATGTTCGAAGTGCTGTATAAATTCAGAATCGGGGCCACATAGTGACTGCAACGGATTCGCACCAAACCGCGACGGAGGCCATGGGCTCGGTTAATCAACAATGATCGACAGAGTAGGCCTGAAGAGGGCCTATCCAGCAAACGCCGATTTAGCACCAGCAGCGGCCACGGTAACGGCAACTACAACAACAGCAGATGCAGATTTTACCTTTCCTGGTCTCGTTTGCCTCGATGCGTCGTTATTACTCGATGATACCCGAATGTAACCAATTTAGGTGGCCAGGAACGATCGTATGGCGAGTGCGCACTGGGTACCCGAGCGGCAGGGAAATCATCGTTAAAACTGATAAGGAAGGGCGCTTTCTACGCGTCATCGCACAAGGTTCAGCAGTATGATTATTAGACCCATGGGCATGCCAACACGGCTGCACAATGGATAGTGCGCAATAGAATATATATAATAAGCTGTCCATTCACCCAGATCTAACCATAAAGAAGTATCGTTTAACAAAAGATCATGTAGCGTACTGGAGAATATAGCCAAATGAAAAGGTTTATTGCAGGTCGTACGTCTCATTAGGGTTAGTGCTTCACGCAAAATATGTCTTCGTAGTGATGGTGCGTGCTACGCATCGCGTGATGAAAATCAACCGTTTCTAAATCCATTAGAAAACTGACTGCTCCTCTGAGGCTGCTGACGAGTTTTTACGTAGTCATTTAGCCTATACATTCTCTGAGATCCGAATAAAATGGTTCCGAATAAAACGAAGAAGATGTATGCGTCATGATGAAAAATCAGGATCACAAACATGCACGGCAAAGGGGGGAAGAAAATATTGAGCTGTTGATGGAACGTAAGTACAAGCTTCCCAACAAGGACCTTGTCCGGTAAACGATAAGTCCCGCAGTTTAAGCATCACCCGGGTTTCCAGAGGCGACATAACCACACGTCGTGGAGGACCGACAGGAACCACTGCCTAGTGCTTGTTACGGAGAAAGCAAAACTAACAATTAACAATTGCAACACAGATGCCTATTCTCTCGAATTTTGTCTCTACACGGTTGGTTAGACTGAGTGTCGAAATCACTTAGCCCGTGTAATAATTCCTCTCTCTATCTCTCTCTTCCTTTCTCGCAGGAATCCTAAGACGTCCATTGGTTTCTAAGGCTTCTTAAGCTACTTGTGCGCAGCAAAAAGCTTCTTCGATCTAGTTAGGCGACATAGCGAACTGGCCAATTCTAGAGGTCCATATAAAGAGTCCCTATAAAAGTGATTGTAAAATATATATATACATATATCTAGTGCCCCAAAAAAATTAATTTATCCTTCATTGTTCCTGCTGAAGGTGAAATGTATGCAAAACGAGCGTGAATGTTGCATATTTTATAGCGAAAATCTCTAACATATGGAGGCTTTTCCAAGAAGTAGGCGTCCGAACTCTTTAAAAGGAAAATTGAGATTTGCATGAAGAACATCGTACTCAGGTGTATGATTCAGGTGTCAGCCGGCGGGACCAGTACAAGACGAGAAATTGAGAAAAATGATCATCGCCAACGTTGCAATTATGACATTTTATTTATAAAACGGAGCGAATTGCAGTACAAGAAATATAAACAAGTACTCCGGTTCGTCACATCTTCTCGTTTCATCTTTTTTTTTTTTGCCAAAAACTAAAGTTTGGTAAATTTATAGCTCGGTCGTTAAAGCACAAGAATATCGAATTCTCAACAACATTATGCAACCTATGTAACAGAACTTACATGTTTCCTATTTAATTCGCTTGTGCAACACTCAAAAAGACTTTAAAATCTGTTTTTCCCAAGTTAAGTATGCACGCAACATAATTGACTAAACAGAATATTCTCCGCATCGCAGAATATAGCCTGTGCACAAAACGAGAAATATCATATATTCAGTTTCACGTTTTAAAATGTTTTAATGCTATTACACAGCTTTTCATTACGTGCTTACGAATAGCTCTAATGGGATATAAAAAAACTATATCACCCGCGTGATTTAACAGAACTCCAACAGTCTGCAAGAAAACAGGAAATAATCCGTGAATTCGCCAGCGGGAACACCCTATCTAGTCTTCAGCAACGCATTCCAGTTTACACACGTTTTCTGTTTATACATCTGACGGCTATGGTCCAATTAGGGTATGATATGCTTGTCGGTCCCAAAGAAACGCGCATATCAAATTTAACCACAACAGGGTAAATGTAATGAGACCAAGCACCGCATCCTATCCAGCCCGAAGCCCATGATGAAAAAAAACATACAAACAAGCGTATCGTAAAATTGGTCTTTATTTTGTTGCCATCAAAGCTTTCCTTTTCCTTCAGTTTTACAGCGACCCTCCAACAGAGAATGTATCGTGGTAGCAATCATTACAGGAAAAACATTGATAGCAACGGTTTGCTTCAAACAAACTGACGCGTATTAAGCTAGCAGCTGCAATGGTTATCATGAACGAGTGTCGTCATTATTATAACTGTGTCGAATATCGCGTACCCTGTCTCGACGTTATTCCGACAACTACACAAAAGCATCTAGCATGCTCGTAGGACACAAGGAACTTGATCCTTCGTTAGAAGTTTCGAAATCTCGCTCGTCTGCTGTGGAGAAATTGCTCGACTATCCATAAAGTTTCACAGACAAGCGCACGGAGCAGGTAACACGATAGAGCAGAAGTAGATAAAGTTAATTATCGCTATAAAGTGTTGTACAATGCATGATATTCTATTAGGATAATGTGCCTTCAATGGCTCACTTATGCCATCGAGCCGCGATTAGAAGCCTCTGACCTAGATGCTGCTCAGCAATAGAGCAGGAATTACTCGACAATTATATACCTGATTGGATATACTTTCCCGAATTTTTTTGTTGAAAACCTGACGTAGCTCAGTTTTTTAAGTAAGTTCTGTTGAGACTCGTGTATTTATTGGATTTTTATACAACATATCTAAATACTCTAGTTTGGAGCTAAGGAAAATCATTGCGTCTGAGTTAGAAATCTTCACGTGGCTAACGAAAGTAATTGCGTTCATTATAGGTAACAATCCGTTGAACTGAGTAAAGATCTTGCATAGCTCAGATTCGACAGTTTTGTTTATTTATGGTTCCAGTGATTTTCGCAAAAAGAAAACTTTTACGCCAGTCATCATTTACATCGGAACATTTACCGGTAAATACAATTTTAAGTATCGAAAACTAACGCATCATTATTTTTTCGCAACAAACAAATGCATCACTTGAAAAAATCCGGGAAAAATCCGCACGTAAAAAAATCTGAACCACAGGTGATTACGCAAAAATGTGAAAACAAGAGAGGACTTACTGAACTATATATATACATATATATACGGACGAGTCGTATAGTGTTATTTTTGCAATTTACATATTGATGTTCGATATCTGCTCCAGTTCTTAATAAGCATCATCGTTTGACTCAGTCATAATTTGAATAAACCACACCAGTCTTCCTTTGTGCATAAAGTTTGGTTCAAATCAGTTAGAGTCTCTAACGTATACATATGCGTTAAAGTTCCTGTATACTACTCCCTAAGATGTACGTAACGTCAAAATGAATAAATCGCTCACACAGAGAATATAGCCTTTTACATACCCGTTGAGCTAACTGCGGGCTGATTGATGTTGAACGCTTCAGCTCTAGCCAAAGAAAATGCGGACGCAGTCCCTAACGCTATTCTTTGCGTGCGCAAGTTATTATATGATCACTAAAAACGAAAGAACTGCTGCGGATAGAGTTACAGAGACGCGGATGTTCACACAAATCATTTTCCATTTTAGCGAAAAGTCGTATCACGACAAAATATTTGCACAAAACATATATTTATTTGAATTGTATAACCGCCATCATCCATTGAGAGGCACTTGAGCAAGCAAATACAAAATATGTGTTTACTTTGTCAAATCACACAGGCCCTTTGGCTAGCACAAGATGTCCAAGGTCCAAGTCTATGACTCCAGTAACACCCGGAGATCCTAAATGCTAAGATTGTGCCGAATTAGTTCACACCTACAATGTCCAGATCGGTGCTAGCCAAAGACTGCCTAAAAGAACATGTTGAAATGTGTCAACACTTTAACCAACACAAGCAAACGGATGTTAGTTATGTCGTTTCCTTGCCGATCGCTCATGTTATAAATTGCTCTGCACAGTCGGTCGTCCTGCTGCGGCAAAACACGTCAAAGTATGACCAGTGCATCGGTTGACTGATGTCTACATTGCTTTCGAAAACGCGCCTACCTCTGGTTGCGATGTACGTACGGCACTGCTACTGACAGCTCAGATTTAAGACATTCCTCTAACTTGTCGCTTTGCTAATTCGGGACTGTGTTGGCATACACGCTGAAACGGAATTGAAAATGCACCCAGCTGCAAACAGATTCGCCGTTAGAAACTTGGGATTCCGTATGCGTATTTTGCTATAGATTTAGAAAACGTACAACCTACCAATACGCAACAGTTGATGAACATTATGGCATATTAAGAGAAAATAGATGAATATAGGCCCATTGACAACAATTAATGGTGGAAACCCCTCTTACCGTAACATGCACTACCTTTTAGTTCACTGTCATGAACGACATTGTTGGCACGACGTCAGACATGAGCGACAGGCTATATTTAAGTCTTTAAGACTTTTCTTCAAAACTTTCTTCGAGTCTGATTTACTAATGTCTCGTATATCATTACACTAGACCTTTCGCAATTTTTAAGACGAAGGCTTTTCCTTTTAATTTTCAAGACCTTTCTTCAAATTGTTCTGCTTTAGGATCCTACGCTGAATGAAGCCATCGTTAGGCTAAACCTTCGTAGCCACTAGCCCGCTAGCCGACATTTAATTGAATTAAATCACGTAGATTTTTTACGCGGACGACCCAACAATTCTGCAATCAAAACAACTGGCCTCTCTTAAAAATGCCCTATCCGATTATCGTTCCGACCTTAAGCATAACCTTGTACGTTATCTAGATGGACTCATCTAATCAGTCGCTCTCCCTCGAACAATAGGCACTTCAATTTTGCCCACTTATAAGGTGGACAATAGAAACATCTTTTGAAGTCTAGGTCAATGGTATTCTAGCCGATACAAGCCCTCGCGCTTCATACGAGCAAAAATAACTCCCCTTAGAAGACGTGATTGTTATTCTCTCTCCACTTAGAGGTTGAGCGAAGCAATCAGTGATTATATACACAAACTCAACGGTACGGGGCAATGTTCACAAATCCAGTGGTCCACCCTATACACGAGCCCATTAGTTGTCGAAGAGCGACAGGGGCATTTGAGGCAATTAGTCTTATAGGTTCGTATTTATGGTGTACATCTCAAGGGCCTGTGGACAAAAATCCTTGCTATAGAATGTAAACTGAGTTTCTGCCGGTGATTTTGCTCAAGTTGAAATTATTATAGTTCAATGCGGATTTATATAAAAACGTGGCTAGACTTAAAAGACGTATCGTATCTTGACAGACGAGCACAGGGCACCACGGGGGGTACCGTAACTAGGTTTGTGTACGAACCCTATTTATAACAATACACTACTACTACAATTACATAATCAACATGTTGTTATAACAATAATAAGAATCAACTTGTTGATTTTAAGACGTTGTATTGCACGCCAATGCTTCGGAACGCTTTAAATGAATTGAAGAAGAAAGGCCGCTTGGTGTGCAAAAGTAAACAAAATTGACTAAACAGGAAAGCTGAGATCCGACACCCGGCAGAATCGTCAATATCTACGCCTTGATAACTTTTGCGACAATCGTAGACGAGAAAACACGGTTATCGTTGTATTACTGTTAGAGAATTGAATACTATACCCTAAAAATTTCTTTAGACGGAAACACGCACCATTATTAGTGAGGAACAAGGAGCAATGCATTGCCCGGAGGGCAATTATTAGCCTAGATGGGAATGCAGCGATCTAGAAACATTTCAATAACGAGAACACATGAATTGTTCAACAGGAATTGAAACAGCCAGTATTCTCGTACTTTGTGAGGTATTCCGGTGTAGTTCGCCAGGATGTTCAAAGCACCGAAGACTCACTCGTAACTCCTAAACGTAAGCACGCAAAGATTTAAAGTGTTTTACAAGGCACGGGTAGAATTCAAAAGTTTAAACATATGTCCATCGTCTGTCGAATGAGATCAATGGAAATTCAAGGATGTTTTAGGCATCGCGTGATGGCACGAACTTCGCGGCCAGACACCTTTATCAGTGTTCTGTCTACAGTATATTGTCATTATAACTGACATTTTCTGCTTTAGAGCGCTCGGTCACTGAAACGTAAAATAAGCCGAAGTGCTAGCGACGAACGTATTACTAAGTTGGTAACACATGTTGTTCAACAAGTCCATGTGAATCTAGCGAAACGTCCTTTGGGTGTGTGTATACGGAGTCATAGTGGTCATTCGATTTAATGGTCGAGACAACGAACGAGGAGAATGGCAGGAAGGAGCAGAAGAATTACATTTTCTCGGCAGCGTACTGCCCATGTTAAACAGATGCATATATATGAGGCATGTTCCGTTTAGATTGTATTAACGGTGGACCATTAATGTGGAGCGGTTGGTGCTATCAGTTTACTGGAAGTGATACGCATCGTTCCTCTTGGCGCTCGGACAAGGAAGAAGTGGGAGAAGCGTAAAAAATCAATAATAAAATTCGGTCAATCCGAGAGAATTTGGCAGTGCGAATGAAGTTGGTTCAGACAGATGGTGAAGAGTTCCGAGGCATTTGGAAATTGACTAAGTACATTAGTTGTTCCGTTCGTTTTCTTCATTGCCTTCAACTAAACACGAAGTAACCCCATCAACATTACGCTACGGGAGGACACGGAATATCGGGCATGCAGGTTGACGGCACAGCCAGAAGCTAAAAGGGCAACAGTCGTAAGAACAACAATAGCAGTAACAACAATAGCGACGACGGCATCTCTATAGATTGCGCAGTTGGCCCTGATTCGTTACTGATTGGTAATTGTTTCCATGTGACGATGTATTTTTTGAGCAGTATATATATATATATATATATATATATATATGTTATTTGAATACTAGTGACACTACATTTAAAAGTTTATTCAAACGTGACAGTTTGTTATCATTATAGTGTGACCGAAGCACTCATATAGCTTACGATAAAAAACCCATTCCAGACCTCCGCAGTTGAGAGAATGTCTAGATCCACCTTAATAATCCAAGTTGTGTAACTTTAGGGCTCAATAGAGCGAAATTTATTCAGTTTCTAACCGGTAGGTCTCGATATGACGTTCCTATGTTACACGGACGTAAAAGGTCTATTTCTCTCATCATGGGGCAATGAAAACTCGGGATGATAAGCGACTCCTGTAATTGCAGAATAACATTTAAGCTAGTTCGGACCTGTTCAATTGTGACGTTACCATTCCACAGTCAAGTTACCCCTACGGTATTAAGTTCACAGTTATTCATACGAAAGTTGCATAAATGAGTCATATTTCGCTATCTTCTAAGCGTCAGTCCAAATAGTTCATTAGTTTGTTCGTTACACTGGCCCCATGGCGTATTTCTCTTTTTGCTCGGAGTAGAATCTACCTATGTATTAGCTTCTCAATCTAGATTCGTGCAAAGTTTGCATCTCTTACCTTTACGCTTTAGTGATGGAAAAATCCGTGCACAAATTTGCCTGGGCAGGTCTTTCGTATTAGACTGGCGTTTTCGTTTACAACCTGCTCCAGCCGTCCGTACCTAAGGCTTACTCGTAAACACTTATCTGCATGTTAGCTTGTGTCTACGACAGTTCCATCTTACAACAGACGAGCAGCTACCGAAGTTGAGTTACACTCAGTGATATATTCGTTACTAAAACTTTGATGCGTGAATCTATGTTTACTGTCCTTTTAGTATACCAGCCTGCAAAACAATGCATTTGCCGTAACACTTTTCTCGTGTATTCATACACTTCGAAAGCTGTTATGACATTACTGTATGGTAAAATTGGCTCTCTATTTTCATTGTATAATGAACCGAAAACATTGCTAGCTTTACGCACATGTTTCCGTTCATACTACGGCATTTGATATCGTAATAAGTTCTATGCTCCACATGTTGTCGTCAAAAGCATATTGGGCATACACAGCCATGCCTTCATTTATGGCAGTCTGTACTAGCTGATGTACTTGCATACAGAATATGTGACGCCCGGCGATCGTTTCGTAGAACACATTGAACTAGGGCAAATATGAGAGGGCCTAGTCCAGACCATTCTCGAACGCCGGTCTGAGATCGGCGTTCGAGGCCAAACAGACTCACGAGCTGGATCTACTGTAGGGAAGAAGTACATCGGGCTTTCTCGCGCTTCTCGTCGAGGCGACAGCTTTTCCGCTTCGGCCTCAGCTTCCATCGTCGACGATTCCTTTCGACCGTATTCCCGTCAGATATTCGAGTTTCCCTATCGGGCTCGCCTGCCTCCTAACAGGACGATGGCTGACCGGTCAGCCCGACCAAGTCCTGAAGACCAGGCAGGAGGGGGAGACTTGCGCGTCTTCTGATCTCGCTGCTATGGAACTTTGGCCTGTAGAACAGACTGGCTTGCACTGAATTTATGCGCTGAAGTGGTGCGCGTTGGTCTATCCGAATGAAGCGCGGCTTGCCCGGCGTAGAGCTACCGCGGGTGAGGCTCCCGCACTTTTCGGGGTTCTTTGAGCAAAAGGCTCTATCCCTCGCTGTTTTGCTAGGCTCTTTCACTAGCTAGAGAGGATCTATGGGGGTAAAGGATTCGGCGGAGTGTGTGGGAACATTGGATAGGTGGAGGCGGACGAGAAGAAGGCGAGAAAAGCGGAGGTGGTCTTTCAGAAACCTTAAAATGTTCGTCGAAGCCACCCCAACCCCCTGCTCGCCCAGCGCATACGCACATATAACCCCCACTCCCAAGCACAACGCCGACCATCCTTGTCGAAGGCCTACGTTCCCTAGATGCCGTCCATGCTCTCGTCGCTTCTCCATAAAAGAGCCATCCATATCGGAGAGAGACGGAGAATCCATCCAAATTCCAACACCCTCGGTTTTTTCTCTTTCTGCCTCCAAACGAGCCCGTTCGACCCCTGCTGGAGCCCTACTCGGCCTGACCGCCTGGCATTTTCAAAGGCCAACTCCTGCTCCGTCGGACGGCAAACGACGTCCGAGGGGTTTTTCCCTGTCGACTTGGCCTCTGCTTTAGCCGCGCCGCTGCTCGTGCTATGGCAGTTGCCGCAAGGGCGCTTCCCTTCGCTATAAAAATCTCGACTTCAGCGGCAGCGCAAACGAAACACCAGGCAGCTACGAGCGACCGCGCATCCGAATAAACCAAAACCACGGCCAATAAATGGAAAGTCTTGTAGCTAGCAGCCTTCCCCAACCAGGAAGACAGGGAGGGGGCAGGTGGGGAGGTGGATGGGGTAGCTATGTAAAGTGAGGACAAGCCTTCACGACCGTTTGCCGCGGTGCTATACCGCCATTAGAGAGACGAGTTCTTCTTTCCTATTTCTTTGCCGGCTTCTGGGACCAAAGGCGCCAGGAGCTTTCGAAACACGCAGGATTCGGAAGGCCCGCGACAGCCAAGCCAACGCCACACTTGCTCGTAGGTTGTTCGCTACGACCGGAAGCCATCATCTATACTTAAGGCACGCTATTGCCCTGTAGCTATATTCGAAAGCCTTTTGAACCCATTGTAACGAAATGGATCACGACTAGGACTACGGAAAAGGAAAGCCAAGCCTGAATAAAACTCGCTACAAGTTGCTTCGCTCGACAGGCAGCGACAGCGCGTCGTCCTCTAAGTTCCTGCTGTGTCAGCGGATCCAATGCTCTGATCTAGCCAACTTTTTGGTCGAAAAAATGGGATCCCCTCGATGTGTAAATCGCTCAAGGCTCCCCTCATCCCCTGGCCTACTCTAATAGATCTGTTAAGCTCCTCCTGGCCGAAGCAGCCCTATCACAACTTAGCGTGAGATGGGTCAATTGGTTTATTGGTTTTAAAAACATTTGCTTTTTCGCTAAGCAGTTCCAAATCATCAAGCAGGACTCATTTAGATTACGTGTTAAAATGAATGTATTTGAAGCCGCACCGATACAACTACGGAATTCAATACAGGATCTCATATAGTACCTCGAGATAGGAACATAATGTCCCGTTTTTCCGGCACATCTGACGGTGTACTTAGATTTAACGTAGCTCTTTTGGATTTCAAGACATTGATGTTCACTTTGATGCTCAAATTAGAAAGAGAGCTCGAAACCTATCTAATTCGATAGAGCTATCAATTTCAGCTCAGACATATGCTCACACTTTTTTTCGTTAAACCTACTAGTTTTCAGACTATTTGGGATTTTTTCTATTTTGGTACCTATTTTCAACAGTCCAAATATCAATATTCAGTAGTCACTGTGTTTGCAGTTTTTTTCATGGAATACATCCTGTTACACTTAATCGATAAGCCATACCAATGTAATCAAAATATGAACGTTTTTAGTTCCTCTGCCCGTCACTGTTTGCATCAAAAGAGCTATCATTCAAAGGAGCTTTCTGGAATCACAAATATGTCCAAAATTGCCTTCGTTAGTGAGGATACATGCTGTACAGTCCAAGAGCATGTTTAAGATAATATGCTTAAATCTCTCGATGCGTCAGCCGATACGATAATTAGCCTAATCTCGAACTACTGTGCATTCTTCATAGGTCTGCATACGAAAACTCTTACTTACTACTAAGACATTGAGTGTTCCTCAGAAGGAAAAACTCGTAGATGTTAAACCGAGACGCTGTGCTGGCTAACTAATATCAGCGTTCGTGTCCAACACCATCCGGGAAAACAGATATTCCAACTTTGCCATTACCCATCGAGTAATGAATGACAGAGCCTCATCCTGTTTAAAATAAGGTTCCTATGCGTAACGTTAAAGATAAATCGTTTAGAAAATCTGTAAGATATCCTTCGATGAAGGGCAGGTATGGATGTCCACTTATGTCGCCACGTAACTTGTATATGAATAGTATTTTTTCTATATTCTCTAGATTAATTTACGCTCAAACAGGTAAGTCAGAGGCAACTGCGAACATCCTCTAAAATTACAAAAAGTTTCCTTGAGTATCAAGCGAAAGGTGCCTAACTAAGCAAGCGTAAATACTTTGTTAGACATTAATATAGTTTATCGGCTAAGCATGAGAAAATGTACCGAAGGAAAGAAAGGGGAAGCATGCATTACATATTGAGATTAGTATTATAGAAAATTGATAACAAATAGAAAAATTCAAAGGAATTGAATACTATTTAGAACAGAGGAAAAAAGTGTGAGAATATGTTTAGATTGAAACTAGCTGCGTTATCGAATTGGGTTTCGAACCTTCTTCCTATATATAGAATCAAAGTTACCATCAATACCTTGAAATCCAAAAGAATTATGAATGTTCACGATTAAATGTTTCGAAATATTATTAGAAAATGTTACGTCAATTTCTTATATTTCGTAATATACCTGAGAAAACCGTGAATTGGCGTGATAATTGGATAAACAGCGACTACAGGCAGCTTTCCGCGTGAGGCGGGAAACGCATCAGAAGTTAAGGTCTGGTAAAACCCAGTTTGGTCGCGGCTCAACCAAACAGGTACAACCTTTTCTTGTTATTAGTCGTCCAATCCAGTTGCCTTCGGTGAGAAGCACTACCTCGGATGCAATACGCCCACTTCTCTCCGCCCCCATGCGCCTACGTGTATTGCAAGCAAACGTATGAATGCAGTTGATATCGGCTAGTTCTTACACGTTAAAGAGCGCGCGAAGCGGCCAACGCCTTCACCTGTCTTTGACGAGGGGTTTCGGTACACACTTCCTGCATAATCGTGGAAGGCCCGCGTATATAGCTTTAGGTGTACATATATGCACCGCATGTGCTTATGATACTGGCTAGCAGCGTGAGCCTCGTGGACGTTGCTCACGTCAACACCGTTTATGTAGATGGTGCTGTTGTTCAATGAGGGGATGCCTATGGCAGCCGTTTATGAACCGTTGGAAAACAATATTCTGCCATGAACAAAGGGTAAAGACCAATCAACGTTGAGTAGTCATCTCCTAGATAGATATAAATAATAAGTAGAATAGAAATAACAATCATAAAACGTGAGGCACATTAATCTCTTTTCGAGGAACTGGAAATTGTTCGTCCAGAAGCAACGTTCCTGTGTTAAATATGGTA
This sequence comes from Tropilaelaps mercedesae, assembly GCA_002081605.1. Classification (NCBI taxonomy): domain Eukaryota; kingdom Metazoa; phylum Arthropoda; class Arachnida; order Mesostigmata; family Laelapidae; genus Tropilaelaps; species Tropilaelaps mercedesae. Next base: position 21,109 of record MNPL01003801.1, on the reverse strand, counting down.
GTACAGAAGAGCCTGGCAGTCCAATTTGCACATTGAGAAACCTATTTTGAGATAATTTTTGTATTTACGTTAGTGTTGAGCTCATGTGTTCATTAAGAAATCGAAAACAAAATGCATCTTTTTCCCGATACATTATGACAAAAGATTATTTTACTTACTCTCACTTAAGATACCGCACGTAGTTTACATGCAATTTGCGAGTGGTTGCGTTTCATGACAATATCGCCGGTACAGCGTCTGTTTAGCTTGTTCTTTCCAAAAACCGAAAATCCTCGAAAGCGCACAACTTTGTAGATCTGTTTTTTCTACTTTTTTAAAGATTTTCTAATTTTGTCTCATCAAGCAATACTTGTCCATAAGAGTAAGTTTTTTAAACAGTCATTTCTTTTAAATCGACGTTAATCACTAAAACAGCTGATGTGAGAATCACTTATAGATTCTTTCTTTTGTTGAATATTAGCCGTTATTTCAATGTTAACTGAGTATGCTTTTGAACTGTATTGAAAAGTACAACTGACATCTGCACCACCTGCGATATTAAGTCATCGCCGACGGCTGGTGGCACGGCTTACTTGTTTGACTTGATAGAATTCTAACACACAAACGTCGTGTAAGCACTCCTATTGACTCGCGGCCGGAAGCTTCTTTGATTAGTTGTTCAACGGGCCAAAAACAGGTTCATAGTAGGTTACGCTATTGCAACAAGCTTTCGCCTATTGTGCTGCACTACATAAAGAAAAGCAGCCGCGATCGAAACGCGTGTTCGGAATTGTCGGATGACGGCGATGCGTCCGTGGGATCAGAGTCTTCCATGAAAGTGGCGCTGTCTCTCTTTCTTTCTCTCGAGGATATCCTTACTTTGTTGTTTCGTTTCGCAGAGGGCCATGGCGAAGATCACGGGAAGGCGCGGTAAATCCTTATGTTGATCCTGCTATAGTCGCTTTATGCATCGGACTGTAAAATCCATTTTAAAGCCCGTGAAATGGAAAGCTTTGCCATCCTCCCCCTTCTCTCTCCCACAAACCTGACGACGTGTTCAAATATCCTGAGTCTTCGCTCGGCTGCCGGTATTATTGGCCCGCGCATAGGCATCCTCACAGCGACTGAGCCCCGAACTTCGGTAGCCTTTACCGTGACGGGGGTGCTAGAAACGTTTATAGGGCAATCAGCAATTGATGATGATTCAGTTACACTCACTACAATCATGAAACCAGCGTGTGTACGTTTGGACTTGCTTGACGTTATTTGAGATCTGCAATCGACACAGATAACGATTAGGAAGAAAAAGAAGGCTAGGACACTGCATCAATGATCTGAGTGTGTCATTGTCACTACAGCCATGCGTGTAATTAGTATCACCCTGTTGCCCTCTTAATAACCAGAGATCACACTTGCCTCGGTTTCTTAGACGCAACTACACTTTAATGTAAATCTGGTGATTACTAACCGTTCTCAAGTTTGGCCTAAATCGTGAATTAATCAACCACTAATGTTAGCATATAGTAGATGGTTCCGCTGAACTGTAAAAAGAATTCTATCAGGAAAGAAGAAGATATGCATCAACAGTAGTCCTACCAAACAACTCAATAGCCATAGGACGGAACCCTAAGATATAGCCAACGAATGTGTGAGAGGATTTGGTGGATGCAGCAGTAAATAGAAATTACATTGGGTATGCAACACGAAAGAAGATACGGTCAACCGAGCTGAGCAATAAAGTTATGTCCAACGTGTGAGACCTACGAGCCTCATGTGAAAAACCGATATCACAATCCAATTCTTTATCTGACTTTTACTCTGTGAGAGTGGTGGTCATTACAGGTTTCATTAAATGCGGCAATAAGCAATGAAACGACTATAATTACATCAGCATAAATACAAGCCAAACAAAGTAATTCATGATCTGCGGCCTGATCACGTGATACATGGTGGACGTTTATGTTATTTTCATAATTGGTAGAAAAAAATTGTAACATAAAAAGCTTGGTCTCTAAAAACGCCTGACAGTCGATAATTCGTCAAAAATAGGTAAACCAATAAAGCAATTGAATTAATGAAAGCACTACTTGCTTTTATTGATTTCCTACGCTCGTTGAAAATCTAACCACACAACACATTATTATTATTATTATTATTATTATTATCATTATTATTATTATTATTATTATCATTATTATTATCATTATTATTATTATTATTATTATTATTATTATTATTATTATTATTATTATTATTTGAACGTGTAAGCCACTGCGATTCAACACACCAACAGCTAAGACGAAAATTGCGCCCATCAGTCCAACCTACCCCAGCTAACATCTCACAAACAGACAGCTCTCGGTGGTCTAACATTAAGCCTCGGGTGCGCACCCAAGCGCTTTATGCAGACATGTTGATGCATTGCGGTCAAGCGCGCGCAAAAGGTCAGACCAAATTAGTCAACAACGATAGCAGACGCTTATAAAACTTTTGCTCGAAAGTTAGCTCCCGCATGTCTGACACTTAATGGATTGGCGAGCTAATGCGGTCTTGAATCCATTGCCTTTGAGAATGCGAGAGGACAAACGGAAATGTGAGGGGCTTATTTGGTGGAAGACGCCTGTTAGCTCCGCCTGTTCCACAGATCACATTCATGATACACGAATGCTTTTTCCTTGATACTATTTACATAAAGACGCTTGCAAGATACGCCAGCGACATGGGCCTACGTCTGTACGTTCAATTGGGCTGCTTTTCGGTAGCAGCCTGAGCCGAACGCGGCGTTTAGCCAAGTTCGCTGAAAACCTGTGTTGACAAGTCATACGAGACGACATCTTACCTAGACCAGAGAAATAAGCCACAAACCTTGATGTCTCGTTACCGATCCAAGGTTGCAAGCTGACACCCACTCACTTTGCGTTTGAAGACGGTGAAAATATGACAAAATGCTCAAGCTCCAGTGTATTGGCTTTGCGGCTTCTTTTTAGCGATACATGGACGGTACAGAAATTGCCCGCATCCGCCATTTAATCATCCCATTGGAGGAGGAACCCCTACTCGTCTTTAACCTCGTGTTTGTGAATGTTGTTAAAGTATACCATACACTCTTGTTCAATCGAAGTGTCGATTGAAACACGCACGAGTTGACACTAACGAAGCTAACGACGTCGAGAAACTCGAATGGGCTGCATACTCTGGCACCACACTCATAGGCAGGCTTCATCGAGCTCGACTTCGAAAGCCATACCTCAAAGCGAGGCTCAGAGAAGTAACAAAAGCGTCCTCCAATCCGTGCTCCCTAAACGGAGAGCACCTAACACATGCAACCAAATGTATACGCCAAATGGCTGTGAATACATAGCTCGCCGTTGGGTAGGTACCCAGCAAAGAGAAATTCTCGAGGGAGCCCGTCTCCTGCGTAAGATTCGCAGTTATATTTGTCTTCCACATGAGTTTAGTGCGGACGGCAGGCATAAACCATTCATACGCATGAGCGCGGCAGGCGTAACGTTCGCGGTGTTATTTGGAGCAGCGCTCATGCGTGGTCATTGCATTCCACGTTCGCCTCTGTCGCAGATGGATCTGGTCGAGTTCCTCCCATTCGCGAAGTAAATGGCGACTTCGTGTGAAATCTCACGCGACGAACAAATTGAGAATCCTAAAATGTGTGGCGACGTCAAGCCTCTCTCTCTCTCTTTGCCTCCCTCTCTCTCTCTACGGCCTGATCGAGTACGCCTGAATCTCGTCATACGGCGAACGAGCTGGTCGTTCGAATAATTTTCCTATGCATAGTTTATAGCCACCTCCATGCACCGATGTTATATTTCCGCTTTCGGGTCAGCTAACGCAGCCAAACGATTGACGTCCGACCTTTCAGGTTCTTTTAGGTGCGACTTAGTCCCAACATCAACAGACCTTTTTCTTCGCTAGACGAACCATCGTACCGTTTTTACCTAAATACACACACACGCACAGATATGAGGCATAGTCGTAACACCGCCGTCCACATGTATTGCCGAGTATCCTTTCCAGTCCTTCGAAGGTCTACACGTTCATGCACTTGTACATGTAGAAAGCCAAGCTGGAAGCAAGCCCGAGACTTTTGCCAACCTTCCTCGAAGTGCCAATACCTCCGCAGTAACCTTGACTGGTCAACGGCATTCAAAAGTTTATTCTGTCATTAACATTTTTGGCGTAGATCTCTTACTTGAGGCGTAGGTATTTTCTCTGAAATTTCGTGTCGCATTTTTCAACATACACTCTCATATATTGGTTTACTTAACGCCGCATCCTTCTTTGTTGCGTGTCATAAGTACAAAAAACTGAATATGATGTCACATTTGTGCACTGTGCATAACCCGTAGAATGACACGTGGCTATATAAATCTACAAAGTACCGATCTAGAAAATAGGTTGGTCACACTGCGAAAATTAATATCCACAAAGATATTTAATAACGGGTAAAAATGCAGCATCGATTCACAGCTGACCGAAACTACCAACCATTTACTTCGTGTGCAGAAAGCTGTGCGACGGATCAGCGTTTGAAAGACTGATAGCATCCATAGAGAACTTAATTGGTAGGGTACTTTTAACTACGAGATTGCCGGTTTAATTTCGAAAAGCGCATGCCTTCGAACAAAATTAATCACCTCCTCTACCAGGCAGTCTTTCAGGCAATGGGACATTTCGATGAGGACCGGCGGAAGGGGTTGATGAAGTGACTATAGGACTCCCCCAAAATAGCATTACGAATATAAGACCTTATCGCCTACAAATCAGGTATAGAAAATTATGCACATTAAAGGCGGATTGGCCGAAATTTTAACCCAGTGTGACTAAGAGTTGTGCATTTGTGTCCCCTGGGCAGTGAAGTGAGAAGTAGCAGATGAGAGGTTTTTTTTATTGAATAACATAAATCCATAATGAAACTTCATTCTACACAGTACATTCCAGTTGAGAAATGCTGTCCATTAAAATACAACCACCGCCCAGAAATTGCGCGATGACACGTATACTCACTACACTTTGATGGCAATGTGGATCATTTTTCTTTTCGATCCTCTAACAACGAGAGAAAAAACGAGACAGAAGGAATAGCACTTGTTCGTCTCCGATAAAAATATAATTTATTTCTAATTAATGGAATATTAGTTGAAAAAACTTAATTGGTCTAATTATTTGTCCGTAATGCATGCGTGTTTCTAAAAAAGTGACAATTCGAAACCCGCTGCCGGTCCACATAGATATGAATATCTTTGTATATCGCTGAATTTTTTGGTAGACGCGGGGAGGACCAAGATTAAACAGTGTTTCGGTCAACTAACGGAGTTATGAAATGCATTCATTTCAACAGTTTTAGAGCAGTGAGTGTTCTTTAAATGACCGCGTCTGTTTGACGAGCTACGCGAATTAAGTGCCTGCCAACAAAACTACATTCTAGATGCTACTCATCGACAACAAAATCGTACCTTACGAATTAGACTCCAATGATTTATAATACGCACGAACTATGCAAACCTTCATTATATATACTTTGGCTCGGAAAGCAAAACTTACCCGTGTGCACACTGTACGGCTTTCAAGAGACTTTTATGCGCCGCTGAAGATAAACTACGCTAAAAGACATAAGCTAGATCCAGTAAATATAGAACGGGAGACACAGACCGTATTGGAAATATCACGAGAGGGCTCATTCAGATTCCTAACCGCCGTCGCACACTTGAACGATAGTGAATGCCTTAGGAATGCCTCAAGTGTGCTGCGTCCCCACGGCCGATGTAGAGCACGAATCGGATTTCATAACCCGTTGCCAACAGCCGTCCCAGTTGATACCTGTTTAGAATCTATATGAGCAAAACTAGCGAACCTCATGGCACGTTGTCACAAAGTTGAAGGACGTTCCTATACATTTAGAATAACACTCCTTTAACTCGCAGTGGTGGGACGTCGCCCACCCAAGCCCACGCTTCGAACCGCTGTGTGGGCCTCACACTTTATTGAGTCATTCAAATCAGAGCGCTGTTGTGTTTGTTACATTTGACCATCGTGAATAGCAGGTGCATTCAGTACTCATAATACATTGGAATTGGTTCCCACGCTGGCACAGGCTGACGGAAGCAATGGAGAGAGATTTCACTACCACCAAATGCTTGATACCAAACACTTGAATACACGAACAAATAACTGAGTATTTATTTTTCAGTAAAAAGTGCGGTCTACAACAAATTGCAAATACTGGGAAATGCCACTGTTTTTTTGATGACTTTACCATAGAAGTTGAATTTTCTTTCGACTCTCTGACGATAAGAACGTGCAAACGGCCGTGTATTTTTAGATTAGTCTATCAGATTTATACCTAATCGTAATGAACCTTTCAGCTGTTTAAATTTGGAGATTAGGAACATCTGAATTGTGTATGCGCCGAATCATTGGCGGAGGGCGTGTGTCCGTATTTCTCGAAAAGACATTTGAATGATTAAGTCGGAAATTTGAAATTCCATTAAAAATGCTTGGCAAAATGGCTAGAGTTACATATATGTGTACAAAAAAATGTGTATATAATGAGGACACCTTGGTGTTGACATTTGGCATGCGTTTCCCGTGCACTGTCATCGCACCGGATTACTTAGCAACCGAAATATGATCAATATTCACATGGCCAAACCCCCGGCAAAGATATGTATTACATCGTGTAGTATGCATGAGCTGATTTACATGGGTACATGTTGTATGTATGAGGTGATGGGCACTTTTTCTCGCTCGCACTCTCTAGCTCCAAGCAGTGCCTAGAAAGGATTCGCGGCGTCGTATATACAAATATTCCATACAGTCTACATGTGAAGAAGGGTACCCTGCTAAAAGGAATTCGATTGCTATCTGACCTCTTTCTAGCTTTTTTCTTCCGACCTGAACTTCTCTGCGAATGTGATGGCTGCCGATCACTATCTAATTCTCGACATGCTTACCAGTAAGACAGTGCTACTTCCGCGTCTCGTTGAGTAAATGCCACCTGCGTTTTAATCTCACGTGATGTCTGACTACGTCAACGAAAGTGCGAAACGATCCTTTCCTACAACAGTTAGTGGCCGCATTAAACATCTATTGTTTTTTTCACTATCAGAGGCTTATTACGCGTGTTGGTGATGACATAACATTTGCAGGCTTGTGTTCATTATCCAGAATCGCATCTGACGCAGACTCCACTTGGGCTCGTGGAGTCAATGAACATTGTTGGCCACATGTACATGACGCCATGTTGCTAAAAACCATTTCGTTCTTTCATTCGCTGATGTAATAGTCTCTGAATAAATGAAAAATAGCATGTCTTCATTATTATGATAAGCAGCGCACCAGTTTCGAGTGGAACATGCATTATCTACGCTAGAATTGTCATAAGAGAAACGTCAAAGCTGTTATAATCCGTCAGTTGAAACATTCTCGTAATAGCTAACATTTCGTTGCATGTGTTTAATCGAGTCGCCAGAACCAGAGTAATATCAAGGATCTTTATACATGTCTCAATTAATACGACGACCTTATTAGATGTTACAAACAAGTTTCACAGAACCCACACAAAGCGAATAAAAACTGGCGGCTTCATCTCTTTTTTTTTAGGGCTGACTATCAGCCATCGTTTAACGTACACTTTATCGCTTTCGCGTTCGTTCATACGAGGAACTCCATAAATGTCCATTTTCACCAGTAGGAATCGAACCCGCACTTTAAGTATCAACAGAGCTGTTTAAGACCTCACTCTGACTCTAACATCTCATAACTACTGAAACGCACCGTAGATACTGCCGCGTGAAACGGGTAGACATAGGTGAGTATTCTGGCACTAATTGCAGCTACAGATACATCCGGCGCCTAAGAGGCCGTCCTCTACGAGGCCAATATGCAGGAATGTTTTGGCCACGTTCGGATCCGCATATCTACAAAAATGAACCACATAATAGGGTGTGTAATAGCAATATACTACATGCATGCTGGAGCAGTGCACCGGTAACAATATATGGAGAAGACTTGGCAGAAAAATGGTGGTCTATGACTAGTTCAAGAGCGAACTCATTATGAATATATTCGGACTTATGCTGAGCTTGGCATAGCGATATTCACCGCCTGGTGGGCATTTCTCAGACCAATCTACACGTCAAGCCCGATGTTCTCGCACGTTCGCACGAGCGTTGCCACCGGAGGAGACACGGGGATGCACGTGTCCTAGATCACCATAGATCTACATTTATAGGGTGATCCGTCTTCCGAAACAATGCGACAAATACATCTGTTGACTTTCAGTGGCTTTAGGCCGATCAGACCTAAAGAGTCCGACTTATGTAATTCGGAGTGGCCTGTCTGGCCTCATCAAGGAAACTTAAATTGAACAAGTATGGCTACACTGAGCATTTGTTGTACGTCGTAATGAGGTTCCAATATTGTTTCTTGCATGTTCGTGGCTTCAGAGTAACAGAGCTTCAGGAGCTCAGCGCATACCCGACGTTCCTGAGCTCACACCACTCACACATGCCCACTTCGCGGCACTATGCGAAGTTAGCATGTCCTGCAAACATAATGGAATTAACAACTGCTTTACCAACAACCACACTGCATAGCACTTCTAAAGAACGGAGAGCTTCGACTCAACGAATTTGCGGACATGCCTGATATGCAGCACTAAGGTATCGCCTAATTACGAGCCTAGATGCTGCAAGCTTTGTACGTTTCATAATTCACCTACTCATGAATACGAATACACGAATACACTTTGTCCTGGAAAAAGGATTAAACCTATATATAGTATCTTCTGAAAGAATTTTTAGTACCAAGGTATTTTCCAAGTATTTTCTGAAAATATAAGACACGAGAGACAGATCTGGTATATCATTTTTAAATTTATATCAATTCTGTTTCCAGCAATAAGATCTGGGGCGACCCAGAGCAAGATGGGCAAATGACGTCCAAAATCTACCAGAAACGCACCTGGATGTCCTCCCTGAACTATTAATGATAAAATCTGAAGTCGGAAAATTTGCAAAAGGACCTAATTCTTCTTATGACGCAGTGAAGCAGCTATCCTTGCAATTAAAAGGCATTCGTCGTGAAGCCCAAAGATGAAATGTAAAGAGGAGAATTCCCATTCTCTATAACTCATCAATCGATCTAAGCGAGAACCTGCTGCCATCTTGTATTATGAACTTGTGTTCCAAGGTAATTACCGAAAAAGTAATTCTAGAAGTTAAACAGACGATCATACACGTCGTGACTGCGAGGGCGAGAACACTAAATAATCTATTTTTTGTAGCTACTGTTCAGAAAATTGCGAAATGAACACGAGGTAGGTGGCCGTAAAACGGTAATTCATACCAGCTAACGAATATAGTCTAGAATTGTCTTCCTTTAATCAAAGCTAATTATCTTAAAATAGGTCACCACCGCAGACACCGGACCCCAATGTGCGTACTTGAGCCCTGCGTGCACTTAGGTTTCTAACCAGAGACAAATAGGAAATTGCTAACTCAAAAGTTCTCTGTATTTTTTCTATGGTTTTAGTTTATGTGTCGTTGTACTCGGACTTAATGTCTTTAAGAAAGATTAATCGGAAAGCCATTTAATGAAGGTCGAGTACAGGTTGCATTGCATGATTAAACTGCATCAGCGATGTGGCCGAATTCGGTCCTGCGGACAGTTTGAATTTTGTGCTACGATTTCCGCTTCACTTAGATGATGATCAATTTGACATTCCTTCACAACCGTCGCTGTAACATGGACAAAAACATGCAATCACGCCGAACAAACTTGGCCATTTATGCGGCGTCTTTGGTGTATTGTTTACATGCATGCGAGACCATTGCGTATTGACAATGTAAGATTATCCCGTTGTTTAAGTATTTAGGTGGAAACGGTGGACGCAACAGGGGAGGAAGTACTGCTCATATCATCGCGAAGGCGGGCGTTCTTAGACTACTATGGAGACAATTGAACACGTATTAATCTGCTGATCCGGTATGCGCATGAATGAGCAACCACGTTGTGCGGAGCTTATATGCTCTCGTTGTGCATGGCCATCCCCGACTCGCGCCAATTTTAGGCTACGACAATGCATATTCGTGTATACAGGCATATAAGCTTATAACTCCACATAAAGACTAATGATGTACACGTAGCAGAGAGCATTTACCGCAGATCGCAGAAGTATAGCGTAGTCATTACGTACTCTACTATACGATTCCTAAATCATCAAATATAACTGTTTCCCACGATTCAGTCCGTATCCGCGTATTCCACGTCAATCGTATTTCTTTTCAGACATGAACGGTTGCCGTGCAAGACACCAGAGTATACATTTCTTGTTGTATTTGGCGTATATTTAGTAATGTTCATATTTCTCGGTCTAACGACCAATTTTTGAGAGATCACGTTAAAGTGGATAAGACAGCGATATGGAGGACACGCCACCATGTTTTCTTCTCGAAAGGTCGTATGGTTAGTATAACGTATATTGTAGTACTAAATCCATATTGGAAAAAAAGAGAACTTTAAATTGCGTAATACGACTGCGTATTGCTACACAAGAAATAAACGACCTATCTAAACGTATGTACACTATTTCGAAGATCCACAGGTGTCCAACTGTCTTGAATGGTAAGTCAACGAATGCCCAACGAAGGACTTCAATAATAATTTACACAATCCAATGTATTAGAAGCTTCCCTGGATCTTCATAATATTCAACAATTGTCATTAGACAATTTTATTCGCCATTTTATCCAATATATCTTAGAAGCTATGCCATGTATCAATACCTTCGCTACAATATTTCCTACCAACATATTAGGTATTTCGTGGAATTATTCTAAAAGATGCTCTTTAACTCACACACCGCTTTAAGATTACTTGGCGTGGGCAAAACCGTATCGGATCTACGCCCTCACAGCTAGAACTTTCTTTTTCGAATGTTCCCTTGTCTAGCGTACGATATGCGAGTCTATTTTTAAGCCATGTAACATCTAGCATTACCTTCAGGCAGTGTAATAGAAACTGGGAACCGTTTCGTCTGACGTTATGGACAAGCCAACAAGCAACCGTATCAAATTCCAAGGGGATTCGCATTTCAATGCTGCCAGTCTTTTTGTACAAAAACCGAGAGTTATTCAGCCTTAAGGATGAAATAGATGCGCACCGCGTATTCGAGCAGCGATATGCTACGGATTCTCCTGGAGAATCCATATAAAAGAATCTTCGCCTTGCTTGTATGACATTGTTGCCAGAACTGCTCTTAAAATGAAACCAGAGACGCTATACTTACCAAACACCCGCAAGCTATCGAGTATTTATGGCTTGTTGTCACACACAAATATTGAGAGCCAGAATGTGCAAACATCTCTTTCGTGCGTATTACCGCATTTCTACAAAGGTAAAGCGGACCATCGATTTTTGAAGCCGCGGGCAAAACGTAACGTTAATGTATAAGTATTTCCAGGGATTTTCCATCGATCGTCGTCATATCTTCCAATAGTTAGCCTGTGCCGAACGACAGTGGGCATGCGATTATATGTATTGGTTTAACCACGTGCACTTAGAAGTTTCTTCAAGGCCGTACATGACGGCAGACGAACTAAGTTATCGTTTCCAAGCCAAGGTAAATATAATAAACGCCTGTATATCCATACTTCGTGCATGATATAAATGATTGGAGTTTAATTCTGTGAGGGATTATTTTGTTATCGGTGAGCAGCGTGTAGGATACGGCTTCGTATGCTGGCATTTAACTCGCATAGCTCGCCAAACAGACACAGCCCTCTGAGGAACACCTGCTGCTCTAAAACTATTTAAAAAACGTATTTCATAACACTGTTACTTGATCGAAACACCGTTTGATCCTGGTACTCCTTGAGCCCACCAAAACGGTCTGCAAAGTACAATTATATATATCGAGATCGCATGTTGACAAAGTATTTTAAACATGCGCATGCGTATGGGGGAACTAATTAGATCAATGAATTGCTGCTAATAATTTTAAAATAAATCATATTCTTTGGCAGAAGAGGAAATGCGCCTTGCTTTACTTGCGTTCCTTCGCCTGCTATTAAATAAAAAAATATTACTCACATTTCCATTAAAATGTGGTGAATCTACGTGTCATCGTGTAATTACTGGCTAGTAGTTTATATTTTAATGCACGGAATTTATCAACTAGAGCAACTCGCGAGGAATAGTATTTTATTTTGGGAACGTGGTAACCGATAAAATAATCTTTAATGACAATTTCACGTGTACCCAGAAAACGAAAATGCAGAACTTTCAATCACATAAGGCCAAATTAGTGGCCAATCCACTTCCAGTGTGCACATTTTGGTATGTCTGATTCAGAAGATGGAGTGCTGCTTTCCTGATGTTATTCTGAGAGAAACATCATTTTATCAACCTTTCCCGGCGGTTCTCATCGAAATATCCCATTGCCCATACGAATGCCAGCTAGATTCTTTCAAATGCTGACTTGTCACACAGCTTTCTGCGCACAAAGTAAATGGCTGGTAATTTTGTCTATGTAAGAATTAAGGCTATAAAATTGTCACTGAAATTTTCGTGGATACTCCTCACAGTTTTTTCAGCGGGACCTGCATTTTATACTTGTATAGATTTAAAAAATAATGACTATGTATCCGTGTACAGCATATTACACAAATCCGATAACTTATTCAGTTTCTAAGAGTTTCTTTAATAGCTAGGACCATCCAAATGCCGTATACAATATTGTATATATTTGTGTATTCATAGCTGTCCATTTTATGCCTAAAACACGAGCAGTGGGTAACCGGCCCTGAAATGACTGGCAAAACAAGCGGAGCTTCCTTTGCACTCCCGACTGCAAAGTGATAATATTGTGGAGGAAAACCTTACAGTAGTAACACAGGAGAATTCTGAGATTCTCCTCAGAAGGCCATTTTGTAAACATTATTGCTGCTGCTTCTTAGCGCACTTCTTTGGTCAGAACTAGCCTCTGTCAGAATGTACTCTGGCGAAACAAATGCATATCAAAATCATTCCACTAACATAACGTTTTCGTTTAGAGAAAATTCTGCGCTCATTAAAGACAGTGAAAAATAATTCCGTGTATTCTTGGCTGGACGTCTGCCCACGTAGTCAATGTAAGCTTACTCTTTTACCTCGCTTTTAAATGCTCCCGGATTGAAGTCAAACTACGGTAAAATTTTTTGGGCCATTTCCAGCAGCTGCGATGTTTTGACAGGTTTTGGCGAATCCGAGTCACGATTGGCCCACCAAAGCGACCGGCCGACTTTCTAAGTCAAATTTAATTACGTGTTTCCTGTACTTGCTGTATTTGTTATACGCACTGGAGTGCACCACAAGCAAACACCAAACGGACATGCAGCCCTGCGACGCGCTGCGTGAACATACTAGAATGGTGCGCCTTCGTGTGTATGCATACGCCTTGTACAAGAAAATTCTGTTCAGCAAACCAACACCGTTATAAAATTCGCCGTCAAGGTGACGACAACAGAAAACGGCAGTGACAAAACGGACATTGTCTCGTTTAAACAATCAGCGGAAGCGCCCGTCGACTGCGATGTCCATACACGTTCAACGGCCACCTGATTCTGAAAAGCGAGGAAAACAGCCATCGAGTCAGTCAAGTACACTGCTTCGTGGACTGGCCGTTGCACACGAAATATGAATATAAACAATAGTTTGCGCATACCAAATCCATGCCAGTCGCATGCGATTGAACAAGCGCTCTTGTTCATTGTGAATCCAGCTGCATTAACAAGCCGGTGTGTATTCAATGTGTGTCCGTTATCTGTGTTTCAATAGAATATAACTGTAACAGGTATTTACGAAAGGCAAGAGCTATGCTATAAAGGCTTAGAAGAATGCTAAGTAAGCAAACAGTTCAACCACGTACCATCACAGATGCGTAACCATACAACTGTACGAGCATCACGCATAAATCATCATACACTGTCAATGAGACAGAAAAAGATTTCATTATGTAATGATTTATGTGCAGTTGTACTATGGTAGAACACAGTCGGCTAGAACATCACGGCGGTAGAATATTTATTATCATTGTGGAAGGGAATTCTTTCGCCGAGACTTGGCAATACCTTCATGTCACTCTCGTCTTACAACCCATACACTCGGTTCCTTCTGCAAGGACCGAAAGATTCGTACGACGTAAATTTGCCGCTAAAGAACATGCATGCCAAAGCTTCCCTAGACGTGATGCAAAGTCCTAAATGATCCTTTACAAGTAGTTCTCTGCTTACGGGAACTACAATAAACTGATCTCTCATTTGTGCACAAGTGAAAAAAAATTCGATGTGAGGCCAAAAACTAGTTTGTCTCGCAGAGTATAGCTACCCGTATCTATCCAAAATACGTGTTAAGCATCGTAAGAGGTGCGTTCAAGACCCCTTCGATATGTACCGTCTTAGGGCGTGCTTGAAGCTCGGGGAGGGTATTCGCTTAAAAGTAATGCGAATTTGAGCTTCTATAAAAGTTATATTAAAGCTAGCATACTATTTAATTAGTATATATAAATGCTGTTACTGTCTCGACATCAAGCGTAAGCGATGATAATTCCATAATTGGAAAACCTATATTCGTGAACAATTTGTTCACAACAAGGTCTCATCACTTTCATTCGCTAAAATAATAATAATAATAATAATAACCATTATTCATAATATGTTTATTATTAGCTTTCGTAGTGTAATTGATTAAATTGTTCACTTTTATCTGTTATGTATTCAGATGAGCCAATATTTATTATGTAAACGTTAATATATTAATAGTTTTTGTTGGTACTTAGTTCATTGGTTATTAATTTTTATTACCTCCATGTGAATTGGTCGATGTTCTATGTTCCACTGGAATATGTGCAGAATGGTCTAACCATGCGTAGCGATTCAATTACCGATTTTCCCATGTAAGACAGAGACCCATGTAAATGGTAATCCCATTTTTTTGAGAGCGAGGTATATTAAAAACAACGTAAACGCGTAAAAATCATAAAAACAAATGCGACTTTTATTTTCACTAAGTACGCGTAATTGATATATTTTCACCTCAGTACTTTTCAATGTAAACGTGTAACGACATTGATACCGTTTAGCAAATTTATAGGGTTGTTATCGCGAAACGGAATTAGTGAACCATCAATAGAGTTTTTCTACGTAATATTTGGAGCAACGTATACAAATTATTTCAAGACCATAACAAACGCGAAGACAGCGCTATATCTGTTTAGTATAACACCTGTTTAAGAAAAAAATCAATAGGGATATCAAACATGAACTCATTAATTATTCTCTCTCTCTAGTCTAGCGTTTTCTAGAACAACCGTGACTACAGTTGCATTTCTGACACTCCTGAATGAATACAATATCCTTTTTACACTCTATACTCTATTTTCTCGCACTAATTTTTATGCAGTCATCTGGCTTTTTTTAACAATATATTTTTTTCAATTTTAACTTCTCTCCCTATCGTACTTTTATTTAGCTTTAAGGCTTCTTGTAACTTAATAGTTTGCATTCCTCCGATGTTCAGACATTCTCTAAGTGGCCCGTCTACTCAGGCATGGCATAATACAGTGAGAAATATAGGCTTTCTAGTTGCATAAACCTGATTCTTTAGAGTTGTCTATTAAGCACCTCTGACGTTTCACGCTTAAGGCGGTACTGTCCGCTCGATTTTATTGCTTCTTGCGATGCTTCATTACAGAATCCTCCGGCATGAGCCACAACTGGCATTCTTAATGGAATTGCGCCAGAATTCGAATACGCCTTCGCCGGCTAAAAACCACTTATTCTTCGTTTCTACTGTAATTGAGATGAGACTAATTCTTCAATGGATCAATGGTTTCGTTGATCTAGAACAAGAAGTTTCAAGGCTCAGCGGTTGGCGTGAAGGACAACGCTCTCAGCAATGTTTTGCTCGGCCAAACACGAGTTTTTCAAAAGAACGCTACTGTGTCAAGGGATAAACATTTGTGACTAAATTTTCCAAATTTTAACTTCTAGAAAAATAACAAGCATTAACTATATGCATTATCTGGATGGTTCCTATAATAACACACGGTCTAATTACACTCATATATACGTGGATTAGTGGCCGCGGCGAAACGATAAACTGAGATAGAAAAAATATCTGGACCTCTTTCTTCTTCGTTTTTGTGCTCCTCATGAAGGTGTGAACAACCTTCTTTACCTCCCACAGCGTCTAAATTACTCTTTATCCATCAGCATCATTTTCTAAAAAAGTCTGAAAAATGAAACGCTTTTCTATTACCAACACAAAAGCAATAATACGGCGTTCTATCAAACACACACGCCGCAGTGATAAGCATTACAGTAATCTCTTATTACTTCGACTCAGAGCCAGAGTCCCACCGATAATATGTATATAATGAGGAGTCGACTGTACCGCACCGGCGTCTGCGCTGGTGATTGGCGGCGGCGTGGCCGCCGCATTGCTCGCCGCTTCGTCGATATGATAAAATACCAATGTGTCTAGTGCCAATTGAAGCATTTTGGTGTGTGTGGAGAAACGGAAAATTCTGGCAAGCCCACAGAACTGAAGAAGTTCACCGCGGACCCTCGAGACGGACCCTCCCTCCGGCCGTCTACTACACTAAACGGATACCGCTGGCAGTCCCGTCGTTACCTAGCTCAATTTTGGCTACACTATAGAATAAACAGATGAACCGCATTTTCAGGACAAGAAGAAGGGGAGAAAACGAACAAAAACGGGCGAGACGGAGCGCCTCACTACTCCCTAATGAGCCGATTCAATCCGCCTCGGGCGAGCGACGTTTCGCAGACTGGACCCGTCGGAGTTTTGGGCGGGGAGATAGAGAGGCAAACGCAACTCATTCGACGGTTGGTGAACGGACACCTGAAGACAATGCCGGTGTCACATTCCGGCCACTCGTTCCCGCCGTAGATCCATTCTGTGGTCGATTTATCGACGTCACTGCTCTGGTGCGAGCGACACATAGGTCGATAATAGGGATAATCGCGAAGGTTATGTGCGAAGGTATTTTTATATGTAGACAGCTAGGTATATCTATCTGTGTGCGTGATGCTGTGTAAGTCTGAGTAAAATTGTAGCGTGCATGTATGCTCAAAGATTAGTTGGGTTTAGTCGAGAAATACTTAGCGAGACTTCTCAAATACACAACAAACATGTATATAAGTTCCTTTACATTGCGAAAAAAGAGGAATACAGCAACTAAGCCGTTTTGTAACATCGACTCTGGCCGTTTGTGGTGTTTTTTATATACGGAATATTAGAAGTGATTGGCTTGCAGTAGCGGATAAGTGATGAGGCGAACTATGAGGTTACCCTAGTGCAATAGGCCTTTATGAGATTTTACTTCATGGTGATCTCCACGCACCCAATCTAATATGAATTCGAGAGAGAGAGAGCGCCGAAACGAATGTGTTTATTTGGACCGGGCTACTGCACTTTATCCGGCTAAGTTGCTAATCTGCACACTGTCTTTTGAGGGACCATCATCCGCATGTAGATGTCAGCCTGCGCACGAATTACTATCGTATGCTTGTAACTGCAGTGTCAGAATAGCAACACCCACTAGTTTGACGATCTTCGTGTCCCGGTTGTCGAGTCAGCCTTGACAACTGTATCGTTAGTGGAAAAGCACGTTTGTCAAGTATTACACACCGAATTATCAGGACGATAAGACCTATCGATGCTTACAACATTTAGCGGCATTAGGAACACCGGTCCTTTCATTTCTATTTTGCCCCTCTCCCCTACGAAGAACGCTACGTAACGATTATACGATCTTCGAAGAACGTTTGACGTTTACGTATATTCATTCAAAGAAACGTTTCGTGTCGTACCCGGCTTTGTTCTGTTCTCATATAAATTTTTTTTTGGGAAACGCTACGGTAAATAGACGAAGCTATAACCGTGTGGAAAAGCCGCTAAAAGGTAACGAAACGTATCGTCGACTCTTTGTATCTCATACATGAAGGTATACATAGGAGCCTTATTAAATACCAACGATTACTTACTAACTGAGGAGACAGTACCTGGCGTAAGTCACAAGGCAACTGGCTTATTTTAGTCCTGGCCATTACAACTCATCTGGCTTTTAGCCAGCTAGAAAACGCTAGAGTTTGAAAGAATCTACGCAGGTGACATTCTCGCCAGCACTGTCGGGCTGGCAAGTCACGCGAGTTCTATCGTCAGGCCGAGACCGGGAGATAACGGGACAATCATGAGGGTCAATCTATTTCTGTCCGAACGTTACACGATTCTCGTTACAGAAAATCATTGTGTCTGTGTAGTCTGCATTATCTCGACATAACACGTGTCATTTCAATGAGATTTGAGACATTTTGCCTATGTAGAATACTACAGTACAATCTAATGTGGTTTGACCATAGTGGACGCTCACGCCATCATTCAATTCACAATTCGCTATTAACATTAGGGGTTCAACTTCATACTTCATGCTTGTTGTTCGCTCCATCGGGATGGTCACACATACGCTTGCGTACGTACGCATGTAACACCCGCAAACAGAGTTCTGTAAGAACGACCTACAACAACACTGTGGTATGATGGACAACGGCCAGTCAAGCTTACCGTTGCAAACTGAACCAATATTGAATAGTTCCTCATCTGTTAAAAAAATTAGTCAACAAATACCATATTCGAGCGTGAATTCGAAAGTTTAACCTTAAAAGTACGTTTTACAATACAAACATTTTAAATATCTCTCTGAAGCAGCCAAATCCGCACAACATTCAGCCTTCCACTTCTGGGAGCCCAAGTCAAAAGTTGTACGACCATTTACACATATGCCCTAAGTGCTCTGAATGAACCTATGTCAGACCTGTAGGAGATTAAGTAGGAGATGTAAGTGTAAAGAACGTACGAGTTGTTTTGTCGGTATAGCAAATATTAAAGAGAGAGAGAGAGAGAGAGAGTTTCTGTTCCGTCATCGTTAGAGCAAGTTTCACTAACATGGCTTGCCATTTTTCCACATATGAAAACGAAAAATACACATAAATAAGTCTAAATTTGTCTAGATTATCAGGATGTGTCTAAATTCAAATGTTTCCCGTTTTTTTTGATATTATGACGGACGGGCGACGTCATTAACTGTATCTAACAATTATAAACTTTAAGGGACAATGTCAAATTTGATGTCCAACAGGCGCTACTATAGCAGAATGCGTATTTCGCGTACCAATCGCATATTACCAAGGCTCTGTTTCCCTAATAATTAATATTTTCATTTTGTTGGCGGCCGTGCCTTCAGTGCCACTTGCACACTGGGTATAAGCGAACAACGGTTTGCGGACGCTTGCAAACGGTCAAACATTAACGTTTATACGGCTTGCTCGAGTGGAAGTACGGGGAGGGTCCCCAGAGGGTTTCATGTTTAGTGCTTTTTCCCAGACGGAGTGTACATACTACACGGTTGTGTCCAATAGCAATTGACGCAATAGCAAAGCTCAGCCGCCGCCATTTGAAGCGGTGTGGGCCTGCTGTGTGTCGCGCTAGCAGTGGTAAGTCCACTTGAAGCATCATCAGTGGTCTGCTGAATCGCGTAATGTAACGCGAGAAGCAATTCCTGTGTTTGAAGCCAAAAAGAAGGTTTGGAAAGCGTTCAATCCCGTAGTTCACTAAATAGCGGTCTGGGTCGGTCTGCTCTAGTTTTGTGAAGGGCACGAGCCCTCTTATTCCAACTTCCACGAACTCCCGCTGCCAAAACACGGTCGTTTGCTTTGAAAGCAGAACAGAAAAGCAAGGGGGGCATTTAAATGATCGAGTATTGAACCGTTGATTCCAACTGTGCTTTTAGCGTACTAGTTTTTTCTGGTATAGTGTGGTTTATTCGGCCATTTTTGGTACCGGCCACTTTATTCGAGGTCCGCGCATGTACTATACTTCGCGTTGATTCCGGAATGAGCTGTTCTCATCTGAAATCTTCGTATCCGGAATGACTGCTCAAGAACGATATCGACAGAGAGCGAGAGGTGTTAACTTCATTTGCGAGTGCGGTAGGTTGGCGTGCTAAAGACCAGTCAAACCACCTGATATCGACGAACGCTATAGCTCGAGCGTTCTGCTGTCGCTAATACAAGTCTCTAATTCAAAATAGTTCCCGATAGTACATTATTTTTATATTTCTAGAGTCGGTACTACATTTCGGCTAAATAATTCTTTATTGATTGTTGAGACTTGAATACGAGACATATTTGTCCTCTGGGAATGTACGTGTAGGCGAATAGCATAGTACTTCAAACAACGTTTTTGTTTAATCAGATATTCTCTATTGATTATACAGTATTTTTTTATTTATTTTTTATATATATTTATTTTTATTTTTTATTTTTTTTTATTTTTACAATACAAGGCCATTTACCAGGCCCGAACTGGCATATGTGCGAATTGCTCCGTTGTTCGACCAAGCATATTTTTAACGTGCGCAAATGATTTCACTAGCATCCAAAAGTGATAAAGTATGTAAGCCCTTTAAAACATTTTCAAGCATAAATACAGTCCTTTGTAGTATGCGCCTATACAAGTACCAATTCATCTCTACAATACAGATCCAAGTTCTAAGCCCTACTACGGGACATAGTTAAACTTTTGCTGGAGGAATACTATCACTAACACAAACATTAGCACTCACGCTTCACATTACATACGATTTTAAGCAGCATAGGTTTCAAAACTCTACTCCTTCCACTTATCACAACCTCGCTGCTTTATGTAGGCGATGTACGCACCACACCGTCGAATTTGACGTGACCGTTTCCAGATATAAATTGACAGTATTGGGAACCGATAGCTTCGTATTTTGCCCTGAAGCGTCTATCATCGTCTAATGCTGTAGGAACTTAGAAAATCAAATGCTGCAAAAAATCAAATGAAATCTTGAACATTAGCGCTTAGGTGAGGGGAATTATGGATCGCTAAGTGATACAACCCCATTACATCAACAACCAAGGTAGCGTAAAGCGAGTATAAAGCTACGTAGGAAGGATGCGGCTAGGGAGAGTTTTATCTTGTAATAATAACGTGATATATATATATATATATATATATATATATATATATA
>MNPL01003800.1:0-52647 GCA_002081605.1 Tropilaelaps mercedesae | reverse complement strand
TATATATATATATATATATATATATATATATATATAGGGTAATCCTCATTCCGTTCTCTTGCTCAGGCGTCGCGACCCGCCTTCCGGTCGGTGGATGTCAAACTCCGAGGCACCGTTGATGTTCAACGATATTTTTTCTTGCACATTATCGCTGTCACCGCCCGCCCCAGTTTCTTTGCCAAGGGCTAATAGGAGTCAGAAAAATCATTTTAAAATTTACTGACAAGTGCGGATAGAACCTCAAGTGAAGTGTTTTCGGTCGAGTCTCCTTTGATCGATTCGAACGAATTTTCGTTCGTGTGCGTCGCTGCCTTTAGTAACCGAGCATCTTCTATCGGTAATTGGCGGAAACCACCTGCGCATTACTTCAGAGATCGACCGGAGAAAGGAGACCATCAACCTCGTCAAAGCAGACCCAGTTGCATTCGTATTCTTCATGCTGTCACTTTCCTGCATCTGCTTTGGTCAGAAGACCTCGCTTCCCTAATCTGAGTTCGCTGTCCACGTGGACGCCTTCAACCTCATCGACATCAATGCACCTTTATGACACGTACATAATATATCATGGGACCTGCGCACAGATAGTCCTAGATATAATGTGCGCCTTTTCTCCGAGCATATCCGATTCCTGTTACCAAATACGTGCCGTTGTAGAGAAAATCCAGTTCTCCTTGCCATATCCGTAAATAAAATACATGGACCGTTTGGTATTCCACGTGTGTTGCTAACGAGATATATGCCATAACTGTTTGAGTGTAGACAACATTACAACGTATCAAGTGGCGGACTTGTTCGAACTAAAAACTGCAGCGAAAGATGTCAGAAGTGCCGATGGATTTCCAAAGTGTCACATAGTGGCGGTCCAATAACGAAATGGAATCGGAAGCATGCTGAACGTTGGCCATGATGGAAATAAGAGTAGCCTGGGTTTTTTTTCTCCTTTTTGAACTACTCTTTTTAGGAAATCCGCTTGGGGTTGCCTGAGCTTCCTTTGGCATATTTAAAAACGCGAACGGCCGGTTTTCCTGTAGGGTTGACCTTACCGCTAGGTCCACAAACCGCTCCGGACAGCAGTCAAAATCCCAGTCGCGTAGCACAAGAGAACTTAGAGTGTACATATCAGCCGCTATGTCCACCCTCTAAAGAGACACATTTCAATTATACTTCAAGTCTAGCAATACATTGAGACGAATGGTTCGTTAAAGCTGGCTAAGGAGTTTTAAGAAGGAGAATATACAGGTAGATCGGTTCGGACAGTCGTCTCGACGGACGAAGCGATCTGAAAAAATAGCGGTCTGAAAAATAACGACCGCACCATCTGAAGTCAACTAGTGTTGAGGTTGAAAGCTCGTTCTGTGTTAGAAATTGAGCACTAGTTAAGGGGAGAAAAGCCATCCAACCCGCCATACATGCAGACGTACATGAAATGAATTATGATATAGGAATTCGATTGAAACGAAGAAGTCTTTTCAAATGTGTCATAGGATTCAACGTCGCAGGATCAATAGATTGGAATCCCAAAAAACGCGTCTTGGATAGTGCCTGTATGTGTCGCAACGCGCTGTTGCATGGCTGCTACTACTTTAATTATTGTATACTAAAAACATAATTTGTACTTAGAAATACATCGAACTTCAATGCGGGACATGCGATGAATTAAAGACACCTTTCGAGCGGTTCGGCCTGGAAGGTATCTTTAATTCATCTCTAAAATAAAGAGGTATGTCGGGCAATCTGCCGATGAAAGGTTGTTGAAGTACGAACACACTCAAGCAATAATGCAGCCAACGGTTCATCAAGACACATCACATTGCTTCCATGCTCTTCATGTTTACCTCTATTTTCGTTTATTCCCAGTCCTAGTCGCATTTTACCGAGAGTACAATTATGGCCGTACAGGGATCAATACACTGTTTGTACGCCGAGAGATATATATAGTGAGAGAGATTAAACGGAAACAAGAACCACTCGATCAGGGTAGCGTTAGGAAATATGTACCGGCCGAGCCTACGCAAACGATTTTACATGTGGGTTGATTCAGCTGTGCGTTTTATGTGAGTTGTTGTTCACTGTGAGTAGAAGCCGTCTTCGTTGCTGCCGGTTTATGAAACCACAAACAGTTTCTTCTTGGCTGCAGTTCAAACTCTAAGGAGCTGAACACTAATCGATTCGCTTGCTATGACCGTCACCGAGTTATCAGCAGTTTCTTGTGAGACGAAGAATGCCAGACTAGCTTGCTCTGGCACGGTTGAGAAAACATGTCGTTTCGCTGATCGCGCACCGTTTCTTGCTTCTGTTTGCGGTTGGAGTACCTTCTCTCCAACTCCGTTCTGCCCTCCGGTTTTCCAAAGGAAGTGCATATTTACGAGGTGGTCGGGGCTGCCCTTCCAGCGAGTGTTCTGGTCCATCGCATTTCGTGCGTCCGCTCGCCGTTTCAGATAGATGGTCCACACCGTCGGTGCTGACCCGCGTACGCTGCTTTCTCATTCGTTGAATTGGAAATCATTAATTCCGACCCGTTTCCCAACGTGAACAGTACTGGACTACTAGTGGACCCTGTGGGCTTTATATATATATATATATATACATATATACTGTTCTACTGGCTTCCTGCCGACGTAGAGGCTGTGACTTCACGGGCGACCCCGAGTAGGGGCAGATATACACGTTGTACCGCGAAAACAAGATTCTAAAGTTTGTTCGCCCTATTCCCAGAAGCGTGCATGACGAGTACAAAATACCAGCCGCCCATAGGTTAAATAAAGTTGTGAGTAAAGGGTATGACCGTTTCTTCTTGCATGGTCGGCGTGTATGTGGATGAACCGATTCGGTGCGTCTATGGGTACGTCTGGGTTGTAACAGGGTATATACGTGGAGCAGACATGTCTGTGTTCGAGCCAGTCGGGTGCCACGTTTATCGATGCCGATGGCCGACGGCGCGGCTCACCATTCCGTTGTTAGCGTACGGAGAATGCAAATGTCCTCGCCACTGAAACGCTACGACGTTCGACTACGACTACAGCACGACATGCACGAAGTCTGTAGATCATTCTCGCAAACAATGCCCCCTTCCGGCCATCGACAGACACCCGCATAATCACATGGGATGGGTGCAGCATTCTGCACGAGAGCGTTTACACAGGATGTCGCTTGCGGTTGTGGTTGACGGCTCTTGCTCTCTCGTTCGATGCAGCTGGCTCAATATGCAGACAAATATTTTGAAACTCCCACTTGTGACGTCATCGACAATAATACAGTTATTGACCCCGACGATGATGTTTACACGAACATCATGAAAGCACCGGCCCATTGGCTTGTATTATGACATCATAGATGACAGTGTTCAAGCTTGCGACGCGTTTTCGGGTTCGGGTGCATAGTGTTTAATTCATGTCCTGCCAACGATTAGAAACATGCACCAAGATATATTGAAAGTTGTAATTTATTTATTACCATTTTGTCCGGAACCCGATATATTTTCCTCCGTTTAAGCGAAGTTGAGCTTTACCAAAAAATTGCATCATCAGCTATCATCTACATACGTTACAAAAATAACGTTCTTATCATTGAGCTTAAAAGCGCCAATAAATTCAATCAGCGTCCACGAAAGGTTCTATTATTGTCACGAATATCCTTGAACAGGTGAATTTAAATAATTACGACTGATTTATGAACATCTGATATCCCTGGTAAACGAATAAATTAGGCGAAAAGTCACGTCCATTAAAGCAAAAGAGAGAAATGGTACATTAAGTTACATGTAAGCCGTGCATATACACTCCACAGATATACAAAAGAACTTAGGGTAATATTCAACTTTGTACATACGCGCTACACATAATCAGGCAAAATTATCACTCATAGGTGAATTGAGTTAGTCAACTGGTGTGCTGCTTTAAGTTCAACATATAAGAGCAGAAATATTCGTAAACGGACTACAGACGTGACCCGCACAAGATCTCAAAAGCTTCAACTCAAAAACGTCTTCTTGCTGCAAAGGACCCAACTTACACAAAAACCAAAATGTTGTCGACTACTAACAAAGAAAACTATTTCGATTGAACCATAAAACGTTTCGACAGTATAACAGTAATATCGATACACCTCCATTAATTACGAACCAGCACCTAAAAAATAGGCATAGAGTTGACCGTTTTAATCAAAAGTATAGAATCCCGCAAGTGTCGATTTGTGCTTAATATCCTCACCTACTTTTTTAACCACAGCAAGGGCAACTAGGCTAGACGAAACACGGCTGTTGTGAAGGGAATGAAAATGGCTTTCTTTTTTTTCGTCAGACGACGCTACCGCAAAAGGAAAAAAACAGGTAGCTCGAAACAGCGAAATGAACATTTCTTTGGCAAGAATGTACTGATTTCTTTTAGCTCCAATTTATCTACTCGCGCTAACAGCCTTCTCATTACAAGTATTTGTATGGGAGCTTACATTAGTCTCATGAGTAGGTCTCGCGGCTATATAGCCAGCGGTATAGTTGAACGGCAGAATAGAGTAGAAAAATAGGGGCTCGGACCATCTCGTTGACATGACTATGAACTCAAGTCCTATAAAAATACTCAAGTGTTTTATTGAAAATTTAGTGACCATGTAAATAAGAAACATCACCGTGCAAATAGGGTGCTCAATAGATTACCAGATGCTGTCGAGCATGCTGTACCAGTCTTGCTGACTCAGATTTGCATTTCCAATATGCTAACTCAAATGACACAAATCTGTTCTGAATTCAGCAAGCAAAATTTCGTTCTACTTTGAGTGACGGCTACTCACGCTCTAGCGCTCTTGAGAGAAGCAGGGGAAAAGAGAGAGCGTTCAACCTTCGAGCTGTAAGCACACATAGTTAGGACCACGATATCTAATAGAAAATTTGAAAAACATTCAGTTCTCAGCAGCGACCTTTCAGGCTCTTGCGGACGTTCGCATAAAGATACAAGAGAATAGTTGCTCAGTGTAATTCGTATGTATTTCTTAATTATATTTTGCAGAAAACACATGACTGGCTATAGCATACTGTCCCTGACACAGAGTCACCTTTTAAGCATAATGGCCTATAGAGCAAAAATAGTTAAGAAAAAATTAATTTATGCGCTTACAGTTTTCGAGTAGGCGGGCACCCTTTCGCGGTGTGTATTGACTTAAGGTGTAATGCGTGTGGATCAATCTTTTCCCTTTTGCTTTTGCTACCGGCAACGATACGGGGCCGATGTCAGCGGGTGCGTACCTAAGTCAAACTAATGGCTTATATACGCATGTCGGAGGGCACCGCATGTTGCCGATGATTGGATACTGAGGGGTAAGGAGCTCATCAACGATTGCCTACCTGAACTCCAAAGTTGACTGACGGCTCGGTTATTGGTCCTATAGTGGGAATCCATCCTTCAATAAACTTTGCTTGCAATCCTTATGCGCGGGTGGCCCTGTGCGGCCTTGCCCGTAGTGGCAGTCGCATGAGCTCCATATAGACGTAGACACACATAATACATATACATTTATCCTTACGAATATGAAATAGCAACATAAAGCGACAAATAGATTTATTTCATAAACCATGGCGGCTTCAAAAAAATTTTATGAAATTTAGATCAAGCGATCGAAGAGCATTCTTGCCACTCAAGTGCGATAATATACCATTACGAACATAAAGTAGGCACTTAGTAACGAGTTGGCTATTATTAGAAATCTGCGATGAAATATGCAGATCGTCACAAAAAGTAGCCATTGGCTGTGTATGCAATTTTTGTTGAGAGCAAATCACATTCCTTGTGCTGTAACGGTGAGAAAAAGCTCGTTGAGCCGATGCTCAATTACAGCTGTCTGCGTGTCGTGATGTACACTTGTTAATACACTTCGGTAGCTTAAGACTCCGAAATCATTCCACCTTCTCCTGGCTATCAAAATTCGATTGCTCCATAAACGAAGTAGGTTCACGGAATCATCTTGTCAATGAAGTAGATAAATACATTAGGGGTCGGTGCTTCCGGTCATCCTTGACAACAGTTACTAGAGGTATATAGATGTATATAGAAGGCCAGATTTCCCGATAAGCGCCCGGTATCGCTACATGAAAATTATACCGAGAGGTAGCACACCTCTGATCACGAGAAGCCCTACACAACCCATATTTCTGGCGTCAACATCAACCCAGCCGCGTAAGGCACTTATTAAACGAGTCTCGCCGTTATTCGACCCATCGCTCCCAAGACTGGCCTGTTGTCGGTAATATTGAATACAGCAAGATACAGGCTAGCTGGTTTTATAAGAAATTTGCCTAGCGCTTAGAATCAATAGGACAACAGCATGGTTATACAGTCTGTGTATGTACGTATCTATGCGGAACTTTTTGCCAGAGCTATGAGTTGTACCGTGCTTCTCGGTAGCTGCGTAATGTTAGAGTATGCAATCAGTCACTCTGATAAAAGGCCTTAGTCGCACCAATTATCAAGTGTGTCAATGGACTGCGTCGTAACATCTCGATAGAAAAAAAAAACACAGATCAGTCATACTTCTTCAAGTAAAAAGTGATCAGGTCAACGTGAAAGCAGTCATTTTCGATCTCTTTGCCTAGCGTACACTTTACGATTTTATTATGTCCATTAACTACAACAATTCGCAAATCTCCGAAAAGGCGTGGGTATACATTATGCAGTAGCGAATGCGAAGTAGAACAGCCTGTTTCTAAAAAATTCTCACACCCATTGAGCTGGCACAGGAAATTTATCCCTCCAGTATTGGAACATTTTATTATCTCGGCCAGATTGGTAATTTTTTTGGATGTTGCTGAGACATACGACATGTTTTCACTTTGAGATTATTGTCAAACAAAAATGACGGCAAATTTTATATAAACCTTTTATATAAACACTTTTAGGCCTAGCAAAGTTGTTTTGCGCGCAAAATGTTCGCAGAGAGGGTTCTGTGTTGCTGTGATTGACAAGCGAGCGGCGTGCAGCTGATCGAGAGTATTCGTATCTGCCAAAATCTCTGACGAACTGAGTTGCCAGACGAAGCCTAAAACGAAGCTTTTTAAGTGAAAGTCCCGAGAGAAGAAGGGAGAGGAAATTTCCAGGGATGTGACAGGGGGTAATAGTGAGCCGTGCGCGGACGCTGTAACGAAGCACACCTGTTCGGTAGCCAGCAGACTGAGGCTGGGGGGCCGGATGCAGATATGACCACCGTCGTTTCTGCCGGAAAGGACGAAAGACGCCAAAAACGGTATTTTTTATCAATGAGAAAAAAGGAGGAAGGAAACACTGGAAACGTCGTTGGCCAGCTTGATTCCATCAGATTTGCTGCCTATGGATCACTTTTCTCTGGAGCCATCGCTACTTGCCTGCGTCGTTACTATCATGCGTTGCTTTTTCGATACAGTAAGTCTGAACAGCATGAAATCGAGTAGGCCGAAAAAGCCGAAACGCGACACCTGAAGGCGATAGAGAATGAGGCAAGTTAAGCCGAGCTTGAGGATAGAAACGTATTGACTTCCACTGGTTCTGCACCTCGCTATCCCGACAGGATACGACGGAGCGCACAACTGAAGCTGAAAAGTTACTCGCGGCTAGAGGGAAGAATATCCAGCAGGAAAAGCCAATCGGCCAGCGCGCGAACCGAATCTGAGAGCGGATGTGTTGGTAGGCAAGTGAGTGCAATAGGGCGAGCCCCTCACTAACGCCTAACAAAGGGGATGGATGTACAGCAAAGGCTTGATCGGCAATCTCGGTCTCACCTCGGTGTCGCTCACCTTATAGAAACGAACAGACCTCAGCGAGCTAAGGGGAGCGGAAAAAATAACCGGATGTCATATAAGAGCGGAAGTTAGAAAGGTAACAAGAACAACGAGGGAGCCTGACATCACAAAGCACAGGTTATTGATCTTCTAAGGTGTCGCGTGTTTGGGTCGTGCATGACAAAAATAATACGGATACAGATCTACAAATATCGAAGGAACGTTTTGCTTGAAGTGTTACTAATGTAGCTAAATCGACTAAGGAGTTTAATCACGTTGTTCAATCCGACTTCACTAAATACAGGCTTAAGCGACTTAGACTCCGACACCAATTAGACAAATCTGGTCAATTTGTTTTATGGCATAGACTGGGCTGACTACATATTTATCTTACGCATTCCTGGGAAACACCGAGAATATTAGGCCTAGTTGAAGGATATTAGAAAGTGTGCATATATTCATAGAACTATTCTAGTGGATGTCAACTACGTTTAATTACGTATTTAAACGTGATGAGCAAAGAAATCAGCACCAGCCTTTTTAAGCTTTTTGAGACTGTTCATACAACAAAGATCTCGAAAACGCCTCTTTGGAGATTAAACTTTTGAAGCACAATCCCTTTATACGAGCTAAATTCTAGCTCTTGGCTATCCCGTAGAGTGTATTAGGCAATTAGAACAGTTTTAAAGGGTAGCTAAATTTACGTGCATAAAATTGGTATTCCGTATATACGGTTTATTGAGTATTTAACGAAAAATCGGGTGGTTAAGTAAAGTAGCATTTGTAAATGTAAGTGAACGACACCCGAAGTCATACTTTCCGTATACTAATTGCGTAAAACGCTGATTTTGCCATTCTGATCTTCACCAATACATGACTCGTAGGAAACCGCGTGGGCTCATAATGCCATTTTGTGACTTTGGAACTAAGCAGTTTCTTGCACGTTTAAAAAAAGTTTCAAATAGAGACAAAGTGCCTACGTGGTGTTGAGTATTGCACTTATTTGATAGGTTACATATAATTCGCTCGTCCAATCTGCTAAGGCGTATGCTCACATTATCTTTCGTTGGAATCGTGAAGTTGCGAGTTGTGTGCACTGCATTCCCTTTGGAACAATCAAGGATATTATAACCCTTGAGAAGAAATCAATGTGGACAGGGGCCGAGCGGAAAACACGCGTAGACAGCCGATTTACGTGATCAATCTGCTGGGCCTGGAAGCAGAAGTAGGCAACGCTAGAGAGGATGGCTGATACGACAGAAACCAACGGGGGCGAGAAGGGCTATAGTACGGCAACTGAGCAGGCTCAAGGAAGGCGATGACATCGAACATATTAACGAGCTAGTGTAATCTAACGTACGATCCTATGTGGAGAATTGGGTTCTCCAGGAGAATACCGTTTTTCGATTGGCTACTGCCACTCTCAATCGACCATCCGACAATCTCGTTGGACAGCATCCCTCGTCGACGAGAACGGCGCCAACGGGGAGACATCCAATACACTTCGAACTATTGCCCCGGCCATAATATATGTATATATATATATATATATATATGTATATATATATATATATATAGAACGAAAGGGAGAGAGAGAGAGAGAGAGAGAGAGCGTACTGGAAAGTCGTAACTGGACTGTCTGATCCGCGTTCTCCACCTTGATTAACATCCATTGAGCCAAGCGGCTACATTATAAGCTCTATCTAAGCTATCTAAGCCGCAAGTCATCACGTTTATTAGACTAATGTAGAAAGGACTTGCTTAAAAGAAAAGTAGAAGTTAGCCGTAGAGAATTAGGCGCCACTCGAGTATGTATCATATCGGAAGCATATCATTCTAAAGTGCGGGCTGCATGTAAAACGCTAATCAACGACCACATTGTGCCTCGTAATACCTTTTTTCTCAAGTCTGATTTAGATCAAAACAGACGAATAGCTCTACAGCGATTTCTCACACTAGCTTTGATTAAAAAAAAATGAATACACTACATTATACTGATGACTGATGGATGCGATTATCTGGCGAAGACGACTTAGTGAAAGCATAGAAGAATTTGAAATAAGGTATAATATCAGCAACGCGTACAACAATTCATATATGAAAGGAAATCCAAACGAAGTAGCTACTCCTGGCAGTTATTTCTATTTCAAATCCTGAATGCAATCTTGCACTTTTAATTTTTGATAATTGTCGGTTCGACTTAAATCCATCAAATTCGATATGACAATTTTTATTCCGCTTCTTCTTAGACTTGGGTGCAATCATTTCTCTATCCGGGTTGATAAGTCTTTGTACGCTCACCTTGTTAGAAGGAATTAAGTCAACAGCGCAACGTAGCTTTTTTGACAGAATTCAGTCATAGTGTTGTAGATGAAAGCTGTAGACTCTGTGTTCGGCTTTAGTGTTACGTCGACTCCTGTATCGACTCCTGTTACGTCCTCCAAGCACTATGTTCGAACGAAAGCCTGCACCAAGCGGCACCAAGTTTTGACGACACTGTACAGAGCCAACACTCTATATAGATCGCTCTCGTTCGTCAGAAGCACTTCGGAATGCACATTCACTGACAAGCGGCTTGGGTCCTGTGGCCGACGGCAGTGATATGCTGAATCAATTTCCTCTAGAGCGGATGGACCCACGCACTGGCTGCTTGCCGCCTGTGAGGACGTCCTTGTATCGACTTTCTTTGTAGTCTGTCCCGCCCCTGCTCGAAACACTCGACGCTCTCAGTCCTTGAGAAGTGGACTCGGTTTTTTCTAACGCCTTGCTTTGCGTGGCTCTACAGTACCAACGTTTCCGCCGTTAGAGCCTATAGCGTTCCTGTCTCGGCCTTCAAATCTGTTCCCATTGCCTTCATGCCCATTGGTTTTGCTGGGAGATGTGTAAAAAAAGTAATGGAAGAAAAAACGGGGTCGTTACGAGCAAGTGCGACGATTGCAATTCTAGCGCCTAACGAGAGAAATCGGACAGGGCGTTACACTAAGATGTTGTCACACTGACGGGGTCGTGGCACCAGCCCCGAAGAACGACAAAGAGATGAGACAGTCGGAACACGAGAAGTGAAATGATAAAACAGACTTCGACGACGACCGACATTCGCGCGATTCATGAGGATAACGAAGGCTTGTAGTGCCTCTCCGCGACCACATCCGTTTACATTTTCTTAACATGTACATTTAGGGATGAGAGTAACGCTGGCTATTTTTCTTCTCGATCTGACTACCCTCGGACTTAGCTCCGCATCCTCCTCCTCCTTTTGTTCCTTTTGCACAAACGTCTCATACCTTCAAGGCTCACGGTGTCTATAGAATGTTCGCGCGACCGCAGTACACCGTATTTCTATGACTGCTTTCGAAGGTCAGTGTATGCACGGTCGTTTCCCGTGGAATTAATTGGTCTTCTGCAGTGACTCGTTTCGGAGCTTTCTAGGGCTTCACCGAGATAGCTACAGAATGGAGACTAACAAGTAGGGTCCGAGTGGTGGCGTGCTTTAACATGGCAACCGGATATGCTTAATTGCTACCGCAATGGCAACATTCGTAACGTGTCCGTTATCCGAACGAAACTGTGGAAGGGGATCGCTTCAGCGAGAAAATGGAGACTAGCGTGAACAATGTCACCAATCGACCGACGTTCACTCTGCGAATAATCAGAAAGAATTCAACAAGGCGGTCGACTAGATTGAAATCTTGCTTTTCTTGTCTTAGGAGAACGTTCGAGCAGGTTACTGCTGCTGCTGCTGCCGCAGAAAGAACTTCCGTGAACCATCGGCGCATCAGATGGCCATCAAGGCCAGTCGGAATACGTAACAGAATCGTTGAGAGACTTCGTTCGAAACTATTTCCGAGCCCGCTTTTTTCGGCTGAATGGCTAGTCGTATAACCGAGTCACATTCGATTTCATTGTTAGAGCACAGAGATCGACAAGACTTAATTCTATTAACCTCGATGTGAGATACGGTTCGCGTGAAGTTTCCACAACTATCTACGCCATACTAAATACTTACGATTACGCGAATTATACGGATATACGAATTTCTTATCTGCGCTTCATGTACGGATATTTGATAATTATAACAGGGTAGGAACGTCACCTACTGAGAGAATCTATCGTGCATCTAGACACGCTACAGACACTGATAGTCTGTCTGCTCATCGTGGAAATAATTTTGTGCGAACCGTGTGGTTACCTTTACGTAATTCTGTATCGACGAGAGGCATGTACGATAGAACTTCGGCACGTTTCGCAGCTGTTTCCTTCTTTCACAAACAAGCCAAGGCTATAATGAGATGTGTCAACAACTCGAAAAAGCCATTTTTAAAAAGTAGCATTTATACGTTTAGGATAGAAAATTATTGCAAGACGTTTAATGATATGCGCTTGCATCGAAGGCTTTTAGCCTAACATTTTTACTAGATTGTTTACCATTACGACGGACCTGCGTAGCCCGGAACCCGTTGTTCAGGCGTATTCTCTTGTTCGCTATCGACAATCGTATTTTCTGGTTCGTGTCGTCGTCATCATCAGCCAATTTTTTCCGTCGAAAGATTTTTGGCTTTCTAGTTTTTTTTCAGGCGGCTGGAGAGTGCCAGGCGATGTTTTGGAAAGGTAGAACGGAGAGATTTTTGTATTTGTTGGCTTGCGCGGAAATGCTGTGAGGACTGGGCAGTGAAACAAAACCCCCGCCCCAGTCGACTTGTTGTTATTGTTGTATGGCATTGAATGGAACGACTCCGCTACATTCCGAGGCTTGAGTTTCGAGCACCTATCATCAATGGCGGACCGAGGCCCGCTGTTCCAATGATTTTACTCAACTCTTCGGTGAACAAAGCTGGCCCGATGGCTAGTCCTTCATAGGCTCGAACCCTGCGCGCATCCATTTTTTATCCAATGTGTGAGTGCTTCACCCCACACACACATATATATATATATATATATATACGCACATATATACACACAGGTTTTACAGAACTTAATGCAGAGCAGGGCAACCTCGGCAGTCGAATCACGAGTGATGCTACGGTTGCCGAGAGAGGGGGTCTTGATAGGTATCCGGGAAGTGCCTCCTGGGAAACTCCCGAGTTATACTTCTGCAGTACATTTTCATGTCGTGGTTCTTGTCCGCTTATCTTCTTTTTTCCGTTGATCGGCCGCATCTACCAGTTGCGCAGCTTGCAAGGACTTGTCCAATCAACGTTGAAGATCCTACTCTCAGTCTGCTGCAGTGAGTACAACTATAATAACAGTAACAACAACAGCTCCGGACGCAATAACATCCACAACAACATTCCGACGCGGGCCTTCCAGAATTGTTACTCGTTAGCTGCGAAGAACGAATAGAAAGTAGAGTGTACGAGGGAAAGTTTGTTCGACACACGCGTCCCTTGCCTTGCTTACAGGGCCCGTTTCGGCCTAAGCTGTTATATTTGAGGCTTCGAGCAGGAACTATATAGAAGGGAAGCTTTAGATTGTTTCGTGGCACCCTGTATTTTGTTACTTCTATGGAAATATATTACATCATGGGGATAATGCTAATTTTTTTTTAGATATTAATGTACATCTAAAAACATCGATTTTCTACAGGAAGGATTATTTCTTCTATTAAGTGAAGAAAGCATGTAAGTAAGAACAGTGCATTCTATCGTAACATAAGCGAGGTTAATATTATTCACATGCGTAATATAAACAGTATAATAGTGTAAATAACAAAAAAAAAACATTCGAAAAGATTTGGATGAGATGCTGGGAGATCTAGATTAACTTAGCGAATTGGCCGGATCTAAGCCCAATGCTTTAGGAAGATCGATAGCAATCTGCCTGCTAACAAACCTGGTTTAACCCAGTTACAGTTGTTTTTGCTAGTCTAGGCCGCCAGTAAACACTACCTCTTGGGTCTCCGAGGAGTACCGAGGGAACGCCAGGCCAAAAAAAAAGGCTCGCGTGAGAAAGAAATGCTAAAGACAAGCCGTGTTTTGTGAACACGCGCATAGCCATGTTCAACCCTGTTGCTATTTTCCTGCCAACCGAATGCAATGGAAATGGCTTTGCATTGAAGCTTGTAAAAAATTACTGCATTCGGGTCTATCTGCCCTTCACTATGCAAGCATCAATTCCCCGACTCAGAATATCGATACAACTACTTCTTTTTGAAACTGAAAATGCGACGTAATACGACAACCGATGCGGTCAGATGTCAGAAAGTGTAGATTTACACAAGCGCCGATGAGTGGCCAATAATATGTTGTCATATATCTTCGAAATTTGCCGACTCCGACTTCAATTTGTTGTCACTTGATAGATAGGTAGATGATTTTGCAATATGTTATTATCGATAATGGTAACGCGGGGTAGACGCCAATGAACTAGAGAAGGAGGCGAGGTTTTTGCATATTCTTCTTAGCTCGCATGTGTTACCTTAATGCACACGCATCAAAATGAATAGCCAATAATTTAGGCTTACAGAATTATTCAAGCTCTATGTTTTCACACGGTTAGACGAGCCTAAGCCTAAACACGATGCAAATTTATTGATATTGACCAAAGTATTTTGAGCATTTTAAAATGTATTTTGGTTAGAATTATCAGGATTCTATTCATTCAATCCAACCATTTGTCCCTATAGACTGATGGCCGGAGCTGTAATTGCAGTTTTGGTTTCGAATGTCTGTGTGTGCCTACTGATGTCCTCATGCTGGATGGCTTTGCCGGCAAGCGACGACATCGACTCGATCAGCTCGTCTTAATAGAACAGAGTTCCGTGAAGTACCCCGTCCGATTTCCTTTTGCTCAGATCTCCGTGAGAGTATATACAATCCGTGAATTCCTTACAGGCCATTACCGACTAATCAATGTCGGGCTCGTACTTCCGGGTGCATGACCAGCAAGAGCATAGCCTCTAGAGCTTATTTAACATAGTAGCAAGGAAACAACGTACAATCTGCGAAATAGCATTAGAGGGACGTGTCGTGAAGTTGCGTTATTTTACTGATATGCTTTTTAATCGCTCTAACCAGGCACCGGAAATTAGTTTTGCAATCTTACTAATTGTTTAATCAGAACCTCTGTAACGTTTCTTTTTGTATTTTCCATCAAGCTTTCTGAAGTCTTTCGCAATAAAAAAAAGAGTAAGTATTTTAGAATATTTGTTTTCCAAGCCGCTACCGCTCTTTTATTTTCATGCTTGTTCAGTTGTTTATACTATTGGTTCCTTTGTTCTTTCTTCACAACCTTAAGTGTAGAAAATATGAGAAATATAACTTGGCGTTCCACATAGCGACCATGCTTTGCTTCCAGTTTGGTTCTAGTTAGAGCTGGAAATCTCAACGTGAACTGCCAATATGCGGGCGGCGCCGCCTTCTTCAACCATTCTCGCTGTTTCATTTTCAGTATCTCCCCACCAAATCTCTCAATCGGTTGTCCATCTTTGGCTCCAGGGTCATTCGCTTTTTGGCCGAGTCCCTTTCTGCTGCAGGACCTTGCTTGCTTGTCAACTCTCCGCTTGTCGAATCAGTTTAGCATGTGTTTGCCTTTCTTCTGACAGGTAGAATAGCAGATATCTTCTCCTAGAGCTTGCTTATAGTACCTAGAAACGCTCTAGTACTTTAGGAGCATTGCTCAAAGTTGAATTTCTCGACCAAGGGCAGTTGACCCCATGGAGTCCAGTTCAACAAAAGACATGTGTAAGCTCCACGCATAAAAAAAGGGCACCAAAAAAAGTCTGATTTTATTTTAATGGAAACTAATATGTTAAAGAGCGAACGTGACGAAGAGGAAGACTACAGAAGACTGTCCAACCTTGTGGATAAAATTTAGGGAGCAACGAAGCGGCTCAACGTCGGAGGTAGGCAGGATAAAAAGGCCTGTCCTCACTTTACGATGACTAACCTGACTCCGTATGACACCGGCGTGGGTACCCAGGGAGCAGACGCCACCTCAATGAAAACTCCAAAGCCAGCGGACAACATTTTTACTCCTGGGTTGGACCGAATGCGGCAAACATTACGCCGCCCACGACCGCCGATCTCCTTCTTTCGGCCTGCTGCACATAGTTCGTCCTCAGCTGAAGCGTTTGTGGACTCGTTCAACTATATCTAGCCAGACCGCTACGTTAGACGACGCTTGACTGCTTGCTCCTCTTACACACGGAAACTCCCGTCACTAGAAAAGGCTCGTGTCCGCTTGCTTTATACGGTAATATTTCCATATCAGCATTAACACGACTCGAGGCCATCACAGCCACTCCCTATTATCACGAAACCTGCGTCGGAACTCACACCGTCAGGCTGCAGGCCGACCATCTAGAGTACTCGATCGTTCAACAACCGGAGTCCATTCATGCACGCAAGCATGGTACGTCCCACCCTCGGTGCAGACCCACGCACGCGGATGACCTTTTCGCCCTGTTCATCCCTCGTCACGCCGTTTTACTACAATTTCACAGATTACGTACGATCCCTTTACTATTATATTATTGTTGCTGGTTGTATCCCCCGAAAATACGTGCATAAAGCCTTTGTCGCCGACCAGACAACCGCTCATCCATGGCAACATTCAGATTCTGCATATACTAGATTTATGTACGCTAGATTTATCTGCCCAGGGTCGCCGTTTCGCGAATGATTAAGCCTATCAAAAGCCACCAATAATAGGTTGAGGGAGGTTAGTATGGTAGTACAAAATACCAACCCTTCACAGAGCGCGCATGTGACATGAGGAAGGAAGAATCGGGGAAGCAACGGATAGCAAATAAACGTCCTTCCAGCTTCAGCTGTGAAGGGGCAACGCACTTGTCGCCTGTGAAATAGCAACCAAGGTACAGGAGATAAAACAACGGAAGCAACTGTGTGCAAGCAGCCTTGCTACGGCGATAACGTCAATAACACAAGGAAACGTTACATTATCAACAGTTATTTTCATATTCATCATTTGGTAATGAACAGGAACACTACGTTGATAATACTACACCTATCGGATCGACAGGAATATCGGTCAACGTCAAGAACGCGGCAAGCGTAATAACCAAAATTTTGTCAATGCAGAACTACTAGAGATTTCCATATCATTATCGCTGACTGAAGGCTTTAGGATGTTTAGGGTAAGAGGTTTGATAACTGCTGCAAAGATAAGCAAACACAAACTACCGGCTCAACGGCAGGAGATAGGTTCCCTGGAAGTAGACAAATGATTCAGGTCGCTAAATCGCTGAGTCTTCTGACCAATTATTTAACGAAAAGTGCTTTTATATGGTTGTATTATATATATATATATATTGTATAATGGAAAACTGCCGTCAATAGTTCTACAAATAGTAAGGGAAAAACGTAAGGATGATTAAATTCGAATAGGCTGAAACTACTTGCGTTTCACAATGGATGCTACTCCATTGTCAAACATAGCGGAAACCTGCAGCGAGCAACGTAAAAACCAGCCACGACTACGTTGGCTAGATAGAACTTTTTTTAAACCGTGCGTTTGCGCTCAGGGCTTCACCGTGAGAGATCACACGTGGGAAATCGTGTTTCGTCAACGGATACAGATCAACGCGAAATGTTTTACGGCATCGTCAACGTTTTCCAGAAAGTGGAAAACGTTTGCCGAAACGAAAGTGGAAAATGCCGCATTTTCGATCGACTTCACGGAGAAGGTAGGTCCTCCTTTGTTAGAGCGGGCGTACGAACTATTATGCGATAAAACCAACGCCTGCCACGTGGATCTTTGGAACCCCTCC
Organism: Tropilaelaps mercedesae; assembly: GCA_002081605.1. Classification (NCBI taxonomy): domain Eukaryota; kingdom Metazoa; phylum Arthropoda; class Arachnida; order Mesostigmata; family Laelapidae; genus Tropilaelaps; species Tropilaelaps mercedesae. Next base: position 35,182 of record MNPL01003800.1, on the reverse strand, counting down.
AGCTCTTATGAGAACAGGACAGTGGGAAAGGCGGAGGGTTACCTCTAGTCTACACCCATGATTCTTAAAGGTTACGAGCAATAGAGTGGACTGCCCTATTTGTGTACTCTGGGGTGCTGTATATTTCGGAGAAGAAATCATGCATGGGAGACTGTGAGAAACTCTGGGTGGAGGAAGGCCAAAGTAGTTTACGAAGTGAAAGCGTGTTAATTTTGCGCGAGCTGCGCGAGGACTCCAAAATAGGTTCACTTCTTCACGAACAGATGAGTGTTAACCAGAAACTAGTCACGATTGCTTCAGACAGCACGTAGAATCAATTTGGAACAAAGGAAAACTAAAATATTTTTCCATCCAAACGACCATAGGCATCGATTTGACTTTCCAAATTTTGTATACGTGTATAGCCAATAAAAATAGTAGATGAAAAGTTTTTGCGAGCATGTAAAAATTTACGTAATTTTTGTTACGTAAGATCCATATGATAATTGGAAGCCACTACACATGACATGTACGCATATTGTAGCGTTTTAAGGGACAATTATCTCAATAAACACAACTCTAAGGAGTGATTTTAAGTTTCTCAATCCAGTACCATCTGATTATCAAAACAACGTTTTTCATACCAATAATTGTTGACAAACACCCAAATTACCAACGATGAACACCTGGTCGCGTAGACCGGTAAATGTGTTTATCAGGGTCGTCGCTTTGCAAAGGATTTCCCAGTATAATATGGAAGACAATAAACGTACACTATGAGTATCGCGCTAATATTTGGCTATTTCCATGTGCGTAACAGGTGGAAAAAAACTTAGCGAAAATGGTTCACTTAATTGTTCGTTTACTTCTGCTCTAACTGCCACCACTGAGCTCCGCCATCACCATATTTGCTGTTATCATAGCCGTCCGTGAGCCGTCACTTGTTCATTTTCAAATTATCTTCAACGCTTGCTATAGCTGTGAAGAGTTCCTTCGCGCTTTTGCTAAGCCGCTTGTGATCTAGGCGACCGTCACTTTAGGTCGTTGAATGCGACACGGGACAGAGCGCTGCTCCTGAAAGTTTACGTACAGCTCCTTCTGCTCCTTGTCGCTGTAACGAAGGGTGAGTTTTACAGCCATAAGACAGTCACTCTGTACATGATAAACACCGCAAATAAAAGAGAGGCCATGAAAAAGTGACGTAGAAGAAATTAAAGAAAGCAATCTTGAAATGCACGGCCTCTTCGTTGGAATCTAGCCACCATAATAATCCACGCACGTGTCTGTTTCTCTTTCCTGTTGCTTTTCGGAAACTAGATCTATTCCAGGATGCCAGCTGCTCATACACATCCATTCGAAGTAGGAAACTGAAGATGGCAAGAGATCGCATATAACAAAGCTATGCAGATATGCTTGGCTGCACACAAACGAACCTTTCTCGCGCTTCTGGTTTTCCTATGCGCCTCTTCTCGACTTGCTTTCCCTTTCGTACCTTTCGCAAATGTGAGCTTTATCTTCTCAACTGCTTTCTTCACAGGCCATCTTCTCTCCCAAATATAAATATACTTCTCTATTCGTACGTCTAACATCACTTCGGCGTTCAAGTCTCGAAACTTTAAGCTCACACTGTGTACTGGAAACGAATCCTGTGCGAATGATTTGAAAAGCGAATGGCATTCGATGGGCTACGTTTGTAGTTGATTTAGGGAGATACATAAGTTCATCAGCAACCGATATGTACTAGCTTCTATATACCGTTATTGTTTTAACTCTGTGTACGGTACATGGTGCAGATATTACCAGAACAATTGCTGTTTTGCCTCACTAAATGTTAGCTCGGCAGTGGCTGTCATACCTTAGCCTATTGGCATATAGACAATCTTTAGAGGAGATCGTATACACACACAAACACACACGCATGCACACACTATAATAAACCATTACGAAATACCGCAATACTAGGGCGGGATCTTTCTTTTGTCGTAGAACACTGTTCTTTGCGTCGAGTCGGCAGTAATCATTATTCTTACTGCAACGAGTTTTGTACAGCGTTCCTCTTAAAACCCATTGTTATTAGGATCAGCCGTTTTGAGTGCCAAGCAGGAATGCAACGATTTGGATAAAAAAATTCTGGTAAACATACTTTGATCAGTGCTTACCTATTTCCAGGGAATTAGAAATTCCTCGACTTACTTAGAAAAGGGGCAGAACCTGCAATTGTAATGCATTAAGTATTTATAAAATACATTACATACATACATTTACATGAGGCTTATAGTACATGAAGAATGTCGTTCCAATATAACATAAGAAATAACAAAGGAGATAACGGAGAATCGAATACGCAAGTAAATGACATTTGTCTAAAGATTTTCCGTCGGTTTTCTGTACCCCGTAACATGCTTTGTCTATGTCATTCTCATTTTCAGAGCCGTATGGTCAACTGCGATAAGGAGTATTTCCTGTGAGGATTTAATGACGATTAATTCTCGTGAGGCATGTTCCTCTAGATAGCTAAACCACGATCTTTCGAAAGCACTTGCCCGAGGCTACAATCCCATTCATCCGTTCGCTTCAGAAATCGGTAGTAACGGATTGCTCGGCGAACTGAAGTCAATCGGTTTTCCACTCCCTAATCTCTATTTTATTTTTGTGCATTGTCGATGCGTTTGCTAATTTCCCAATTTGATTCTCTCTTATTTTTGCTCCTAGAAACCCTGACAAGTATAAAAACAAAAAAAGCGTCCTTCGTCTGCTGCAAATTCAACTTACCTTTTTTCTCCCATGGTATTTAGCCTTTGCCGGGTGGCTCCTTCACATTCACGCCTCAGTGCTATGGGCGTCTCGCCGCTCCAAGAAGATCTCCTTCTGCGTATATACTTACCGTTGATTTACCTGAATCCATCTTCTCGAGCAATGGCGTAGGTACTCGTTGAGTTGTCGGTTTTCGTGCCTGTTGCACGCCCTGAGTGTTTTTGCCTTTACTGTGCCCTTGCATCATCTTAAATCCATTGAAAGGTACTCACTTCACCGTTTTCAACAACTTTTGGAACGGTGATATATATAGCTCGGTGTTGACGGTTAGCCCTGGGTACTTTCCGTAAGTACCATTTCCATAAATACTACTATTTTTCCCATGTCGGTTCTCTCTCCCTTGCCTGCACGCGCTGACTTACTCTGAAAGTGCCGTAAACTTGCCTTCGTGCGCTTCGTAACAAAATCGCAATCCTCGCCGTACGAACGATATTGGCGAGTTTTCCAGTGTTTCACAACTGATCTTGCCACTAACTCCGCTCGATCTGACCTTGACTCTACTGAAAATCCAGCAAAACTGATACAGTGCATCGATAGATTGCATCGTGCATCGTGTGGCACACAGACATAAGAAGCGTTCGTTTTATACTCTCTCTGTCTCTCTCTATCCTGAACGACTACGGTTACAACTGCCACTAAGTTTGCTATTTTCATTTGAGCTCATACAACCCTTCTTTAGTTTCCGTCTCTTTCCTTTCTTACTGTTCTATAGTTTTCTTAAATTTCCTGCCCTTTGCTTTACCTTCTCACTAGTGGAGGGTTGTTTGAAGTCCTTGTCGGTCAATGGATTGTTCAAAAGGTTTTCCAGCTAATCTGCCGTCCTTACTACCTCTACTGCGATATTACCTCAAGCGCCAATGAAACCCGACCAGCCGCATTACTACGCAGAATTCTCTGAGAGAACAGAGCGTGGTCGAGGAAGAACGAGAACAGAGGTGAGGTGGGGCCGGAAAAAAGCTGATGCTCCCCATTGTAGGAACATAGGAGGACAACCACTGACTGGCCGTAGCTTGGCCACGTAATGCTACGCACCCTGTGCACGCACACACATACATGTTTAGGCATATATACATGCAAAAGCACACATGGCTAGACACTCGTTCTTCCTATTGGCATCTCTTCCCTAAGGCCAGATAGTCGTTGTCAGTGTCGTCGCTCCATCTGAAAGCAGATAGCTGCAACGACAGGCTCAGGACTACCTTTGGGTGATCCCTGTTTCTCATACAGACGTACACACATCAAGAAGAGCAGATGAAAAGTTAAAGAGAACTGAATTGAAGCCCAAGAAGGAGAGAGAAATAGAGAAGAGAGACGATAAATAGGACGACGACAGCAGCAGACAAAGCCTGCGAAGGAAGAACCGTCAAAAGAGAGGCGCTTCTGATAGAGGTCTAGTGGAAAGAAGTAGCTCTTGAAGAAAGCGTTGGCAGGAACGAAAAAGGAGGTGAGGCAAAGAACGAGACATTGGAGCGAGGACAGCGACAAAACGACGAATTGCAACAAATCGCTTCGGAAGCCTCGCATATCAGTGCGCAGTCAAGAAGCTGTAACACCCGTAGAAGAACACAGTACTGCCCGGGCACTGGCGGTCTGCCTATTCAGGTGGTGGAGAGATGCTAGCAAACGCACACGAAGGACTCATTATGCAGCGGAGTGATAGAAAGGTAGCACGACGAGAACCTCAGACTGAGTGAAAAGACAGATCAGGTCGAATTATCTCTTTTGTTAGCTATAAAGTGCGGAATCTAGGCAGTTGACCGAATTTTATGACCGCTCCATCGTCGACAACTCTAGGAAGACTCCTGTCTCGTGCGTCACCCCTCTCCGTTCTGCTTTAGTCTCATATATTATATATTTCCTTAAAGCTGACCATCAGCCAACATTTAACGCCCACGGTAGCAATTTTTGCATTACTTCGTAAGACGGACCCCATATAAATGTAAATGTGCACCGGCGGGGATCAAACCCATGCACCTAGGTGTCTCCTCCAGTCCCAAGGTGCATACGAATGCACCAAGCCACCGAGCTCGACGCTTTGGCCTCATATGGCTTATTTCGACCCAGCTTAGCCGACGCGCCCCTACTCCTAATACTTATAATAGCGAATACTTATTTCAATCCTTCAATCTCGTTTCGTTTCTTGTTGTCTTAGATGACTCCTATTTTTCTTTATTTGCTTGTGTTTCACGACATCAATCAGTTTTTGCCTTCAGCTCTAATAAATTTAGCGTCGAAGTAACCTTTAAACATCACTCTTTATCGAGCGACTTATATATTAACCTTTAGACTGAGAAACAAGCAGACACATCGATTTAATGAGTACAAAACTGCAAATTTATTTTACATACAGCAATGTTGGCAGGCAGTGCAAACATAAGAAAAGCGCAAATGTAAAGCCCGTAAATGAGAAAGTATGTGGAGGCTCTGTATAACTATATAAGAGTGTATATAGCCACGGTTCCTTTGACAAGTCTCATTTCTTTGTAGAATTGGTAGAGTTATTGGAGAGTCGGCCTTTTGTAACAATAGCTTAAATATTTTTTACAAAATGTGTATATGTGAGTGCACAGACAATGCTAGTTACTTCAAATAGCCGACCATTGGCTTCAAGAAAAATAAAGGCAAACTTGAATATGGCTTGAATGAAAAGTATCATGAGTAATCATTTATATGTTTAATTCTTTGCAAAAATATCTACGTTTTATTTTTGTAAGTCACTGATAGGCATTGACAACGTATTAAAATAATGACACCAAGAAAATACCCGATGAAATTCGTACACTGTGAGTCAAGTAGGTGGGAAGAACCATGTAGCAGCGGAGCTAGATAAGGAATGGCGAAAATCGCAGCATGAGAAATTGTAAAAAGGGATCAGTCTCGACGTCTGACACACACTAGGTCAAAACGATACCTGATGACACACTAATATTGTAGCGGTTTTTCTCTAGTTACACTGATTCAAAAAATTGGCCCAACATCATACCGAAAGGAGTCTGCTCGGGCTCGAGCTAATTCTAACTTAGACGTTAGTCATGTTTAAAAGCTTTAATAAATTGCAACTCATACGTCTCTCTTCTATTTACAAATATTGGACTTCTGCTATACACAAATATGGGTATATATATTACCCATATTCCAGCGGTGAATGCAGCAGGATTCCGTGTACCATTACGTTACATCCGGTTAATCCCTTTCATCCGGTTGTATCATTACGGTTGTAAAGAACTCGCATGAGCCATTTCAATAGTTAAGGCCGTAGTTGTCACAGCAGTTTTTGACCCTTCACTGTAAATTAACCTGACTTAGATCAAGTCTCTGCATATTCGTAGCAATGCACTTTGTTTTATACGGGTTAGAGCATGGCTTGTATAATTTTAGAAAGAGGTCGCAGGCGCCGGTGAACCAGTCAAGCGCTATAATAACTCCCAATACGAGTCATCTCGGATGTGTTGAGATAACATTATGCACACAAAAATAGTCTTTTAGATTTTGACAGCTTGAGTCGCTAGAAAATAAAATAGCGAGGCAACGAATTCGCAAACGAGGGTTTGGCATTTTGGACCAATGCGAGCTGAAAGCAATTGGAAAAAAATATATACATACATTGTCTTGAAGACTTTGAGACTTTGAAAGATTGAAATTATATTGTCAGTCGACTCAGAAATATTACTACCCAGTTAAGAGCGTGTGCTTAAAAAGTATGTAAAGAGTCTAATGAGGCATCTCGCTCGCGGTCCTTCATGGACAAACGAAATTTCGCGGATCTTAATGGGTTTTCATATTCTTGTAAGCCCTGCGCAGCAGCAGTGATAGGTCCCGTACTAGGTACCCGGGCTGTGCGCAAATAATACAAATCCTAGTCTAACCAAGAATTGAGCGGACCTGAATACAAATCCCAACGCGGCGAATCTAATAACCTAATCAATCGTTGACCCTCTATTTCCCTCGCTTTCTTCTCTGGATTTTCTCTTCTGCGGCGACGCAATGCAGAAAGAAGAAACTTAAGGCCAACACTAAAAAAACTTACTCCATGCACGCTGGGAAAAGCGAATGCAGTCGAACAGGTTACACTCGAGTAGTTGACATTAAATGTCGGTCGCCGCTCGAAATAGCGAACAGTGGAGATAAGTTGGGCAAGTCTCCAGGCGCAGGCCGAGAAGAGGCGGGACAGGGGACATAGAATTCTTTCAAAGTGGGAAAAGTGGGCAAAGAGATCGAGGGGAGGATGGAGATTTTGTGGAGGCAGTAAAAATGAAGGTAGCAGGAGCAGCAGGTAATATTCATCTCCAGCGCGTCGGCTTTTTCCAGTTGGAGCAGGGGAAGAGGGAATTCCACTGTCGCGGCTGTCACCTCCGCCCATTTTCTCCTATCTGGCACTTTTTTGTCGTTGGACAGACGAAAACCTTTCCTGAGTTTCTTTTCGTCTGCGTCGCCCGTTAGGATGTTCACATTGCCCTTTTTCCCTTCCCTTTATTTCTAGCCGATTTCTCGTTCACTCGATCCTCGCCGTTCCGTGGCCAAAAAATAAAAAATGGTAACGCTTTCTTACAGCCTGGTTTTTTACCCGTCATTGCTCAGCCATCTCGTTTCACTTGAAGGCCCCTCCTTCGAACTCCATTCGTGTGGAGAACTCTCTCTAATGGAACAACCTTCAGATATAAACGCACACGGCACAGCATACGAAGAGACACACAGAAACGAATGCAAACGCACACTGATTTTCTGTATAGACAAAGGGCTTTTAAACATCTCGACGCAGGCCATTGTCATACCCCATCTGGTATTATCGGGACCGCAAAAATTTCACTTGCGATGCTGGAACTCTCGCAATACCTCTACAACCCGTTCCATGGTATATGGACTCATCAGTGGTCTGAAATCAGTCTTTCTACGTCGAGCAGTAACTCAGCGAATTTGCTCTGTTCTGCATTTCCTAAATGGGTAATTTTATGTGCGCCTACAACAATATGAAAAAAGATATATGAAAAAGACCGTGATTACTGGCGCCAAGTAGACTATAGAAAAACACTTATTGTAGGCTCATCAATCAGGTAAGGTTAATCATTGCAACGAGCCAGAGGAACGATAGGAAACAAATTAACATGTTTTGGCGAGCAGTCAATTTACAGTAAATATGAGATTCATATTTGAAAGTACGAAAACCTATAAGTTCTAGGAAACCTTCAAAGTAACTCAGCTGAATTTGTGTTATGGTAAATATGATGGTAATATAACGTACAACTTTTGCATGGAACGGTAATAGTTTAACCACCAGAAGATAAAACTCGAATCCACAGAAGCTACATTTTCTTCTATCCTATATTTTTCGTAACTTAATGGATAACCTAACGAAGTAGTCATCTCATCGAATGTTGGCCGATCTGAACGCAGCGTGCAATTACTAGGAGTTTTTGACATTAAAAAATGTGTCACTGCTAGTCAGGGCGGCGACGGTAGAAAGGGAAGTTCACTAGCCCCCTGCCAACTGCCAGGTGAGAAATCCAATTATGCACAACGATATGTCACTACGTGCCACGCCCTACGGGTGAAATAGAACATTTATTCTAGAAACAAAAAATGCGGATGCCCGAGAAACAAGCAGCGATGGGCTAATGGAATCAGAAGAAACTTTTGAAAAAGGTCGCACTACTCGTCATGCCGACCGAGGCAAAACAATAGATCTTACGGAAACTCAGGTTCAATTGACAAGCGAGAAACCGTAGGAGAAGGAGGAATCAAACTTGTAATAGATAAGAAAAGGCCCCTAGACTACCAGACTTATCATATGATACGTTCGCATTCGTGTTCACATAATACAACGGTGTTGTATCCCCAAACCCAGTGCTGATTGAGAAAACGACTGCTTTTTTGAGAGGACAACTATATATATGTATATATATATATATAGATTAGATAGAGGTTAGAGGACAGGGAGTAAGGACAGTAGGTATATCCAACTTAGTGCGCATCAAAGCCGAACGATGGAATTTAATAATCCATTTTAAATTTCTCCGAAGAGAGCTGACATAAAATTGGACGATTTTTAGATTATGCACAATGATGAGAACTGCCTCCTCGTCCTTGCATCCCTGCCACAAGCGGTGTTTGCCTTCATGTTTGTGGAACTACGTGTTATGGCCTGATTGCGATGTGCTGCCCTCTTCGCTGGTGCGCTGTTTAGCAAGCATTTCTTCGTACTCCTCCTTTTAGCGACGCCAGACACATTGCATTACCGTGACGACATTGAGACAAAATGGTTGCAGCAAGAAAAATAGTAAAATTGTTCCTTCCCAAAGATAGAATTCCTCAGATGTATATTTTCCAAAACGATAACATTAAGCCGAAAACCATAACAAGTCTCCATATTGGCTGTAAGGAATGCTGTGGACCTTTGCGTTTGGGTTATATAGGGATTCGGTAGGCTACAAGAGAGGGAGAGATAGGAGCTATATGCAGGACCTTTTAGAAGGCTCAAGCAAAGCAGCTGTTCGAGACTACTTTCTCTGTAGGCCTCATTTCTTTGCATCGGATGTTCATCCATCCCGGAGGACTCTCCCGGAAAGACTCCCCCGCTTACCCCTTCAGGTTTTCTAGCTTATATGTAGGTAGGCGTCACTGCCACTTTAGAATTAAGGTCCCCAACGTAGAAGCATGCAAGAGACATTATATGTATGCGAAGACATTGCTTTCATAGTGGTGTCACTAAGGATTCAAGCTTCAATAAAGCGCTTTACAGAACTTTTAAAAGCTGACAAATGCTTTGGAAACGTACGAAATATTACAAAGTAAATATTTGAAAACAAGAAGAAATATTTCGTAATCAAAAGTATTACCCTTTGATCCTAGAAAAAACAAAACAGAGTGAACGTGGTAAATAGATATAATATCACGGTTTCACATGTTCTTTCACTTTCTCCGCAGGAAAATACGCATCGAACAAACAAACGTTGACTTCCATTAAAAATCCCATGGTACATGAATTCCACTGTTCGCTCTAAATTGCTCATTTTATATGAGAATAGACATTATCAATTTAGCTAAACTTGAATGTGCTTTATTGTGCATAAATAGTAGCAAAAAGTTCTGTAATAATACATTTTGGTTGCTTGGTCAAATTCCACGGGGAGGTTTCCGATTTCCACAACTGCTAAAATTTGAACAGCTTGGATACAGCACGCCGTATATCCGATTTGCCGCTTACAAAGCATGGCACGAGCCAAATGATACAGATATTCAATGGAGGCCATTCGTAATTGTACCTTGGATAATCATTACGCAGAACACTTTCAGTGTTTCGATGTACAATCTGCGTCAATTCACCCACCTATAAGCCGACGAGGCTTGCCAAAGTTAAGGTAGACAACATACGATATCACTAGTTGGTGACAGTGACACAAGCAACAGAACTTGCTCAAGTCGCGCGTTGATACCTGGCCGGCCAACCTCAAAAATGCAAAGAAGTTCGGCATTATCTACTTATCTGTCATTAGCAGAAGGATACGTCTAACAGAAAATAGACGGGCACTCACCGAATAATGGCGAACTGCTGCAGTCACACTATGCGTGCCGTAATACGACCGCGCAAATGCAACAAAGAGGAAAAAAGGCATATCTCGCTCTTCCGGATGCTATCAGAATCTGGAAGTGAAATCATTCATCATTGCTGTTACCATTGGCAGCAATTACGCTAATCGACGCTATATACCATTGCTTGAAATCAAGAAGTCTCGGACGATTTTGCACTAACGGTATTAGATTAAGTTGAATAAGAAAGTTTATCTAAGTCTTTTACATAAACTGCACGATGTTTATCATCGATTTTCCACAACACACAAAATGCAAAACAATATCAAATCATTTTAAATCGGGCATCCATCCTTCCTGCATTACTGGCCTACATTCTACGTCATCATATCTTTCTCTTACTCTGTCCCCAATGCCTCCTCTGATTCTTGTCGCTTTCCAATTTGCGTTTACAGAACAGCGTGTCTCGTATCGCGGCGGTCGGCGGAGCAGGAGCTGCCGCTCCGCGCGGAGTTGCAGGAGGCGTTTGTAGCAACGGTAGCGGATCAACGACAAAGGCCGGTTTCGCTGGTGCAGACGGGTCTACCGGTGCCTCCGTCGTCGGGTCTGAGGGCAGCAGCGGTGCTAGTGCTACGCTATCCAGACTTCTGCAGACCTCAACCCTGCCAGCCCTGTCGTCCGGAATATCGACGCCCAGCGGCCGTGGTAGCTCATCGCTACCGTCGGACGCTGGTGGTGTCGTAGGCGTTGAGTCGACATCTGTCGCCACACCCCCATCAACTCATCAGTCATCCGTCACCCTCCTAGGCAGCGTAAGCTTGACAAGCAGCTTCGCGTCGAGTATATCGACCTTGGCCGGCAGTGTCGGATCGCACCAGGGTCCGCAATTGTCATCGGGCGGGTCAAAAACACCTCAGGAGATCCTGAGGGTTGCGAGCGGCAAGCGAGCCACGCACAGCCCGCATCAGAAACAACAAAAAGCCGGCCACCAGATCCACCATCAACAACGGAAGCAGCACGAGCAGCAGCAACTATTGCAACAGCAGCACCAGCAGTCTGCGGCGTTGGTATCCGTGCCCGCGGCAGCCGTGCCGGCGGCTGTAAAGACTTCGCCTGGAAGTAGAAGCGTCCCAGCAGCATCCGTCCTTACGACGAAGGCGAAAGGGTCGCCAAGCGCTGCTCCGTCGACGAACATAAATCTACATAGCTCCGTTTCGGAAGATAGTAGCTCGATAATGCCAGGTAGGTGTCCCAGACACAACTGCCCTGCTATCCAGCCGGCTCAGACAGAAAGCCACACCGAGGCGTAAGCTGTCTTCTTTTTTTTGTTCACTCGGAATCGCTGAGTATTTTGTCGATAGGAGACAGTTCAGTGTACATAAGATGTTGATTTGATGCTGAGATGGTAGAAAGAGGCTATATACGTAAAAAGACTTTAATGTGGGCGTCTTAAGCACGGAATAAAATCCCACATAGAAAATGGACGTAACGGACAGGAAGCTAAATATAACTTGCTTATAGTACCGTCCGAGTTGCTCACCTTTTTCAAGGTAGTCGATCATCTATCGGAGCACTGGACTTAAATGTTAATCATAGGCAGCCTTAAATTTTTTCTAGTTGCAAGAGTAAATGCAACTACAAGAACCTCCTCTAGCTTTGCTCAACGCTTTCTTAGTTTAGAGCTGCGAAAACAACTCGCTCTCACTTATTCGAATTGTCTTTTGTTAGTGTGTTTCCCATAATGTAGCTCATTTTGGGTTCGGAATTAAAAAAGAATAATTTCTTCAACCTGCCTAGGCTGTCTGAATTCTTGCTTCTTTTAAGAAAGGTCCTAGGTGCTTTTCGAAATCGATCTAGATAAACACATCTCGCAATTCTAAGCAAAACTGTTTGTGTACCTTTTTCCGGAAACTGTACAGTTTTTGAAAAATGGGCAATTTTTTAAAACTACTTTTGAAATTACTGTCACCAATTTTAATGATCAGCATATCAGGTGGGATTAATCCAAGACCAGGAAGGCCGAATTTCAGCAGAAGGGTTGGACGCCTCCAGTAAATTCAGTGGTGAGGTAGGAAATGTACGACCTTTCGACTGCAACATTTTGGACAGAAAGTGCACCGTTTCAAAAAGCTATACCGGTTTTTACTAAGCGAAACTCAAAAGCAACAAATTCCGCGAAGTTCACTTCAGTGCTAGCAGAATCTGATCCAATGGTTATATCTGAATGCTATTATATGAGGGTTTTTGTAAGCTCTTCGTCCAATCGAATCGTGGCCCGAACTTGGATTTCATTTTGAATTATTTACAATAGGATATCTTCGTTTTAGTTTTCTGTCAGTCTTCATTTCTCTATATCGCTTTCGGGGCATTCTTAGCAAATTGCACTCATGTTAAATAAGTGTTTCATTATAAATTCCCTTCATTGGCACGATTAAAATTTTTATGCTGGAAATGAATGTGCACGTCCTATATATTATCTTAGATTTAATTAGTCGAGGATATAACATCAACTGTGTCGACCATGTGCCCTATAAGAAGAGCTTAAGTTTTGTTGAATTGTCACTGCAGTACGCAGCTGCTCCGCTGGAACGCCATCACTGACTAGCAGGTTTTTTTACGACATTATGCCAGACTGGCAAACAAACCTGTATGCCGGCTTCAGAACAGATTTTCTCTATCCTTAAACATGATATATTCAATTTGCGAATTTAGAGCGAACGAAGCCGTCGGTATTGTTTAGAGTTACCTGGTAACTCTGTTGAAAAGTTCAATACTGCATCTGCAAAATTGTAATTATTATTATCTTGTGGTAGTTAAACTAAATGCCAACAGCATGTGACAAGATTCATTTGCTACAGTGAGAAAAACACCACTATGAAGCAAGCAAGCTGTCGACAGTTGCTTGCATTTTATCGTCACGTGCACTATTTCTCAATTGGGTGGAGCGGTTGTAGTAGTCGCATTAGAGGTGCTTAGCCGTCCGTGCGCTGGGTAGTCGGTTTCGACCCCTACGAATCTCGCCGTCACGGTAACTGGCGACTCAAAGCACCCGCTCTGCCCGGATCCGCTGTGCGTACCAGACCTGCCCTTCGTCCTCCGGGCTTTTGCGCACCTTTGCTGGACCGTTTCCATGAATGCAGGTGCGCGGGCTGCTTTGTCTGTGGAAGTACCTGCGTGGCCGTGTGGGTGTGCTTACGAGTATGAAGCGAATATCATGCAAATTATTCTGGTTACTTCAAAGCGTTCTCCCTTTGCCTTCACTTCCTAGGGCCATTCCTTCCCATGTCGAGCATCGGTCGCCGCTCCCTCAGAGAAAAAGTCCATTTCGCTCCTATATGCCAGCGTTCCACTGGCGCTACGGCCACCGCAGCCATGAGATTCCCCCGATAGCATCTGCTTTTGCCTGCACCGCGCCTTTTAAGCCATGTGGACCTGGTGCCTCGTCTCGTTTCATCAATTTTCCTACTAGCCAAGATTGTACGGACACCATCCAATCACCCCCTCCTTCCCTCGGTTCGTCTTATTGGCCTTCAGCACTTAAATTTATCCAGTGTTAACCACGGGAAGTTAACGTACGGCTCACCTCTGCAATCTTTCTCTCTTTCGTTATGCTGCTACTTTCAAGAGCCTGTGTGTGGCTAATGCAAACCAATGTTTGACCAGTTTAATTTTTTTTGTCTCCACCTAAGCGCATAAACCGTAGTCTAGCCTCGTATTTCGAAATCGGCATGTCAGACTCGCTGTCAGTCGCTCGAACAGTAAAAAATTTTTGCAGAGACAATCAGTACTACTATTCTCTACGGTTACGCAATAGATCTTTATATGGGCCAATAGCAGTGTTCTACGAGTCTTGTCAATTGATTTCCTTATATTTGAAGCGGCGCAAGTCAGACGTTATAATCGTAGGTGGACTGAAATAGGCCGTACTGAGGTGTGTGTCAAACTCCACGGCGTATGCCGAGGCGTTTACGAGGGTGTTGATTTGTGTCGAGCACATTATATCAACAAAACATTCATTTCAGCTAGCTACTTAGACACTATTAATTATAAACGTCATTGTTTGTGGTCAAGTAGTCTCTAAACGAATTATTTATACAAAAAAGAAACGTCGTTTGAAATGCCAAATTTTATTTGCGTTTTAAAACGTAATTTCTGCCGTAAGGATTCAGGCCGGTCCGCACTTTTTGACCCACTTGATCGAAAAATTAGTTGGTACCACAATTCACTCAGTGGACATATAATTCAGATCACCGCGTAAAAGCCATTTGGTTCGACACCGTTCTCAAAAGATAAGTATGTGATTTCTCTATAGGTACTGCCTGTCGATGATCCACTTCTAAAAATCAGGACTTAGAATCAGCGAGAAGTCTCAGGCATTTCGAATCGAAATTCTCATTTGGCATGACTTCCGTTTTCTAGGTTTCTTACTAAGCACGCGCCTTTCGTGGTGTGTTTGTCTTTGTATCCCGCTCGATTCTTAGTCTGTGGGGCTCGTAACAACTTGATTTCGTATCGTCATTAGGCGGTCCATGTCCTCAGTTTTCTTACATAAGTCTAAACAAAGAAAAAGTATCAGCGAGCCTTTCCGAGCAATTAGACGCAAGCATTTTTCAAGCAAAATCGTGAATTTTATGCGAAGTGCCCCCTATTTTGTACTCCAGACACGAAATCAGCGTTGGGTCTAGTTATTCCATTTTTTTGACTAAAACCTGTTCCAAAATCAAAAACACGTTCACGTTACGATCGCAACATAAAGTTGTTTTTGCAGAGTGCAAACATAATCGTACTTCATTGACTAATTGTGTGCTCGCCTCTATAAACCTACATGAGTTACTCAGATCGAGAATATTTTCCGTAAATGGGAGGTACACCCGCGAAAAGTGACCATTGGTTACTGACGGTAGCTCACAATGCTTATTAAATAACAAGCGGTCAACATCTTGCGTTGTTAGTGTTAGGTATAGGGCAGTCTAACCGTAGTCGGTGACGGTTATATGCAAAAGGTTTTTAATGACTCTACGTTCCCGGAACCTCGGGTGGTTCATTTTACTTTACAAATCCTGTCGCTCGTCAGGAAGGAAATTATTAGTTTCGAAACATTAGTTTCGGGCTTAAGTCGAGTTTGATTTGTTAAATGGCTTATCATGTAAAACACCAGTGTGCGCAGCCAGATAGTGGCTTTTGACGAAACTCTAAGGGGCTGGCCGTAGTCCATGATCTACCGCTCTGTTCCTAGTCGCTTGGTGGCGAGCCAGGTCGAGCTCGGTGGCTTGGTGCATTCGTATGCGCTTTGCGACTGGAGGAGACACGTAGGTGCACGGGTTCGATACCCACCGGTGCGCATTTATATTTATATGGGGTCCGTCCTACGAAGTAATGCAAAAACTGCTACCATGGACGTTAAATGTTGGTTGATGGTCAGCTTTAAAAAAATATTTTGATGGCGGGCCAGACTACAAGAGAGTAAGAAGATTGTGTTTCTTGGGTCAAAGGCTGCTTCTGGTAGAAAGGAAAGTGCTACCTGGTGCTGACTGTTTGATTGGCTATTTGTGCAACTGTCACGTTTCTCTGTAGGTCGCAAAGCAAGCATCAATAAAACCAGAAGGCAATTTCTTTCTCCCCATGCAGAATACCCATGAGCCGTACTCAGTTTGCGACTAGAGCGGATGTTTTCTTTGAATTTTACATTACTCTTATCCGTTGTTTGCCTACTTAAATCTCGGTGAACGAATTTCACAAGGCCGTGCGAATTAGGTACTTCCCACTACCAACTCGACTGCCTGTTATGCAAACTTGCCGAGTTCAAATTCGAATCCGAATCTAGGAGGTCAATTTTTTCATAGCCCGAAATATCTCAGCAAGATGAGCAAAGACATTTAAATGTCGACACTCAAAAAGGCAACAATATTGAAATGAAATCGTCGGCAGTCACCCCCACCATGGCAAGGGAGGTTCTTCAATTGCAATTAATACAATATTGCTCAGTTATAATTATCGTAAACGAAAGTGACATGACACCATGTTATTTAGTCTCTATGCTTGAGGTTGACCTGCTTGGCCAGACGGCTAATTATGGCACGGTCGAAGGTATTGTAATATTATCCTCCTTACGAATTCGTGTGTGTTGCTAATTTATAAGTCAATATTCGCTCATGTAGCCATGTGATATAAGCCAGACTTGAGAATGAAATTGGGGAGACACTCTTATAAAAACCCTATATGCACCTGACTTTTTCTTTAACTCTTTTTCACTTTTTTCATCAATAAGAACCCATTTTCTGTAACGTCGTTTGAGCCAGTTCAGAACGGAAAAAATTCTCGCAGCTTGCTTGATTTTGCTATATGTTTCAGCCACACTCAAGTTTAGGTAATAATTTTTTTTTGCAAATAATCGTGATCGATCATCGCGTCGCGCTTCACAGGCCAAGCATCCCTAACCTAGATTAAATTCTCAATTGCTGCACATAATGAGATATCTTCAGTTAGAAACATTTATCACATTCATAGAGGAATTCACAAACGAATTACTAAATTGTCCGCCGGAAAATGTGGATTTAGCGGGATAACGTCCGGTTTGTAGCGATAGCGCTAGCCGTAGAGACGCAAGCTGCGGGTGCCATTGGCTTCATGTCAGCGACTCTTTCTTGAAAGAGCCAGAACGGTAAACATCAATATAAGCTCACACTACATCTTAGCTCCCCCGGCACACGAGCACAATCGGCACCAAAGACGATCTCCAATTTCCAGACTTTGCAAGTCCCTTATCGCCATCCTCCCCACCTCCCTGGCAAGCTAACAGAAGCAGTTGCGACAACGGAAGTCAAAACTACCAAGGTTTGCTTGTAGGAACAGCAATCGACCTCACTTCGCAGACAAGTCGAGACCTCTCGTCAGCATCGACGACACCCCCGACACAACCTCGGCTAACAATTCTCAAGAGACACGTCAGGCCGGTGTGCGGAAGCACCTCTTTGTGTGTGTCCATACATGGCCATGAACAGCCCTGCAAACGTACGCTATACGTGTGAACCTTAGATGTGCGTTCCGTATGTGATACACTACAGACGCAGGACGAGAGGAAACAAACGCAAAGCGGCCAGGCGGATATGAGATTCAGCATCCAGGTTGCAGGTGAAAGCCAGCGTGCGCAAGTCAAGATAAGATGGTCCCCGAGATCTGCACATCTGTCGCCGGTGCACCTACAAGCAGGTCGATTCTAGCCAGTTTTCTAGTCGACGACCGCGGATGAGTAGAAACGGGAAAACTAAGCGCTATCCGGTTCAGTCACATCGCACCGGGGTGCTGACGCTCCTGACTTCCATGCAATGACGTACTTCGGGCGAATCAGCGTTTCTAGAAGCAATGGGGGCTGGGATAGAGATACACAGAAACGTTTGTCGATTTCGAGGGCGCACAACCACGGAGGATCAGAACACGGCCTAAAGGCCAATATGCTTGCGAAAAAGCTGAAGGAGGCGGTGAGGGTCTGTTTGGGAAATGTTTGCCAGGGGTGCCAGGTTTCAATGCCAGTTACAGCGCTGTAGACTATTTGAGGGCCACCAAAGCACTGGTAGGTGCGGAATCTTGTCTTTATTCAAAGCAACCGCCTCTTTCTTGTGGAATATAGGAAATGAGGTAAGAGTGTAAATCTACATAACTGTGATAAAACTAAGAATGTATCTACGCGCCTGGTCGTAAATACCGTTGTGTCGTTGCAATAGACCTCACATGCCCCTGAAATGTTTTCTTCGGCTACTCGTCATTACTGGCGTCATCCTATTAAAAAAATAGAGCAAATCATGTCATATACTATTGATGAAAAAAATGAAATTTTTCGACTTCGCAAAGAATATAGTATACTAAGCATCTTCGGACCTTCGGTGAGATTTATCATTTGAAGACACGGTGAATTCTCTTGATATTCAAAAGCGCGATCTGCTCAGCATTAAAAAACACAATATGTTTTATACATAACCTACCTTGTTTGAAAAGCGTGCATATGAAACAATGCAGTAGGACACCAAAAAGTTCTTAATTTTATAACTATTACATCAGGACCCGACCGATATCCATATGGGTACACGAAACTAACTGTAATCTGCGAGGTTGTTAACACCTTTTCTGCGCTGTAAAGAATCAGCTTTTTCGCAAACAGACCAGTACGCCAGCGAAAAAAATTGGAGGGTGCGTCGCTTCTAAGTAGCTAGATTTTCATAACGGACGCCCGTGCTAGCTTCTAGCTTCTCCTAATGCCCGTTTACCGACCCCAAGAAGATTCTACCGACCATAGAAAGACCACCATTGGCTTTGCCCACACGAATTGTGCAACTGCGATACACAAAAAAAGGATGACTGAGGTTCCAAGAGAAACTACCATGGCGAAGTCACCAAAGAACCGGATAGTGCCCCGTCACTCGTCTCCCAGACTAGGACGGCGAAATTGCAAAGCCGTGCGTCTGGCTGGGGATTGCCGAATAGAGCTACCTTTGCGACTTGGAAGATGGAAAGTGCTGAATCGACAGTTTGCGCCGATACACACACACAAACACACACCACCGCAACTCCCCGCCTCAGCCGCCTTCCACTTGCCCCATCTTAAACGTACGCCGTCGGGACGGGGAGAAGCGTGCGGCACTTTCCTCCAACAAACGATACCTACGTTTCCACGCTCAGCTATTCGCTTTATTTTCATGTTTCGGACAGCGAAAAGCACCTAGACAGATGTATATATGTATACACACACATATATCTGGCCTTGCAGAAACGACTTGGCATTTTATCGCACTTGCTATAAATTGGGCAACCACCGCTCTGTAGTATTAACGATTTTCTAGTCTGTCTGATAGTCTGTCCAATCGGTGCTACGAACTGAGACGACCGCCTTGTCTATTGCTGAAGCCAGGAAATTGCACCGTGCAAACGTCAAGACACACTCACAAGCATTAAGCGCACAGCCTGCCAAAATAATGTACGATAGCAGCAGTCACAGAAAGCTGTAAACGAAACGGACGCGAAAGAGCCCCATGGTTCGACGTAACTACGACCACAAGCAGACGAGCAGAGAAAGAGAGCACAGAGTTGTGCCTATTGTCCTTTTTCCGTCTTTCGCGTTGGGTTGGCTGACCTAACGGTAGCCTGAATGGATGGTCGAATAGACAGACACTCGCTTTTTAAGACGTACAATAGCTGTCGCTTTAGTTTCACTCAGCACATGGAATACATTCACTGTATTGGAAAATAAAGAGGTCCAAAGGTTAAAATGATTACGATTCTTAGTAAATATTGTTTAACATTGATATCGTTATCCTTAAAATTGTGCGCAAAATTTCCAACTTTTGTTCGGAAATACCGATATTGCTCCTTCCCTACCACTAATAAACATTAATATGAAAATGTTTATTTCGAGAAATTTTCAGTGTAAGGCGTGCAACTTAAATCTTACAAATGTTTGATCATCTAGATTTTCCAGACACTTTATTTATTTTAGCGTTCGTCGAGGTAGGCTTTGTTCAAAGCAGTCAGATTTTTTTTCTGACAGTCACTTCAGCGTAGTAGCATTACTGCTTGCGTATAATATATCGGTGAAAACATAACATAAATATCTACAGCTAAAACTCCAGTTCATTTCTGGAGTTTGTGCGTATCTGCTGTCTTGTCGACAAATCGAGAAATGTTTCCATTAACTTTTTCGCACTTGTTGTCAAGTTATAATTGTCATTCAAAGGACGTAAGCCATTCAACTGTTTATACCATGTGCCTTTTAATCATGTGTTTAGCCTACACATCAACATCTACATTTCCTTTTTCGCCTTTCAAGTTTCCGAAATTGACGCAACGGACCAACGGATCGAGATGTGCTAACCGAGGCTATGTGTCGGTTACTATCTAACATGTACAAAAGACCAAAGTATGAACAGCGATTACGCACCTGGTACAAGCTGGAGTGTCACTACGTTTACACGTGTCCCCGTTGACAGTACTTCAGGAAATCGCATATGCAGGTCTACGAACGAGGGAGCCCGATTGAACCTAAGGGTTTCGTACTCTCGCATGGTGTTTTTCAGGCAGTGGAAATGGCAAATCCGTTTGTTCGTGTGGAAGTAGCGTCAGCAATGGGTTGGGTGGCGTCCCGTCAGGACAGGTACCACCGATTGCTTCCCTTCAGGCGGTGCAGGCGCTACTAAACAGCTCACAAATGCAGCTCCAACAACAGCAGCAGTTAAGCGGGCTCCAAACAGCGGCCACTCCTCAACAACTTCAGACACTCAAAACAGGCTACCTCTACCGATACAAAAGTAAGAAATCCATTTATTTCACGCTAGCAATTAGTTGCCAACCCCACATCAAAGTAATAGCCCGTTAAATATTCGCAGAAGTACAAAAGTATACATATTTGTCGATTGCCCTTATCACCAAGTTGTTGCTGTCTACTTTCTGTCAATTTGCTAAGTATTCTCATGTTGGCCATTTGAAATCATCGCCTTATCAAGGTATTATTATAAGCTAAGATTAAGAACCGTAGTAGCGTAAAGAGAACGAATTCTGCTGGATATTGAAGAAAATCTTGCTTGAAAAATACCCACGCTGTATGAGCCATGATGTGCCCACCTAACAAAAATGAAATCATTCAATAATCATATCCTTTCACTTATGAATCGTGATTTTCCGAATAGAAGAGTATTTAAGTTACATTGTATATTCATTGCGTGAAAACGACTGACTTATCTCGGTGCTGAAATGTGCCAGTGCTCATCGAATATATTACGACTTATATCCCAAACTATTGCACATAGATCAACCTCGGTTCTAAACGTATGGAGAATGTTCGTGTTTCCGAATGCTCTTTACATATGCGCCATCTAGGACATCACCTTATGGAAGCAGTAATAATCGATCAGCTGAACTAAATCTGCCATTTCTGTTACTTCTGTTCGCTCTTCGCAGAGCGTCTACTGAACAAGGATTGGCGCCGCGAGTATTGCGTTCTGCTAAACGACTCATCACTCATATGGTTCAAAGATGGCGACCGTCGTGCGCCCGCCGGCAGACTCGTATTGAGGGATGCCCCACAGCTAATCGCCTATGGAGCTTATACCAACAAAGTAAGTGGCATGATTCACTCGATAGAGTGAATAGGTTTCTAGAAGCATGTTAGCGTGACACCTGTTTCGTTTGAAAGGGAAGAAGGGAAAGGGGGTAATATGTGACAACATTTCCAGCCCAGATTGTAATGGCTTACAACATGTCGTAATCTGTAGCCTGTAACCTACCTCATCAACATTCGCTCCGAGCTAGAAACGGTTATTGAAATTAAATGAAAGTGCGGCACGCTACCCTCACGTTCGCTGTGACCGCCCATTAAAAGTTAAGTCGAATCTTTCTCACAAGAAGATTTTCGACTGAGAAACGGATATGAGTCCATCTCAGTTATGCCAGCTCTGTTGGATGTCTAGTATCAGGTTAGCATAGCTAAGGTTTGATTAGCATGTCTATAAGCACGGCAATTACATAGTATCCGTACAATACAACCCTCGAGTAGAATCTACTGTAGGGCAGATGTCAACAGTGAATCTGTTCGATTTGCTGGCTAACAGCAGCAATAAACATGATATTACAATACGAGCAAATCCACAGCGTTAAGCTTCAGACGCTTAGCGCTTTTCCTCCGCTTTTTGGTCTTGTTTGAATGAGTTGAACAATTCTTGAGCTTCGGCTGTCCAGTTCAAGCATCGGCGCCACTAACTAGCTGACAATTACGTTTGAGGAAAACTACTCAAAAGCCAAAATAACAGAATGGTATTGAAACCGATAGACAGAAAAAGCAAGCAGTGCTAGAAAAGAGGATAGACTGTACCGTGTCCACTAAGAAGACTTCAGGAACTTTGACAGGAGAAAAGGTCCAAACTGCGGGCGTCCTTTTACATTTAGAATGAGTGGTATAGACAGCTAAAGCAGAAAATTTGTATGCCTGGCTGTGGAGGGACGGGGCGTGGCGAAAAAGAGAACCAACGCAAATAATAGTGAGGGAAGTGGGGAGAATGTAGACGACTAACGCGAAGCTAAGGAGCGTCGATAAGAGTCAGAAACACAGAGAGCGCAATAGCAAGCTAGAGTTTCAAGCTTAACTACTTGACCTCCTGATCTCGCTAGCTGTTAAGAGGAGGAAATTTTCACCGCCTTCGCATAGTTCCTCCTCCTCTTCCTTCCGTCTCGAGAGAAAACAGAGGACTCGACTCAGAAAACCGGTATATAGAAACAGGTGGAAAATCCTTCTTCCATGCACCTCTGCGATCATCGCGTCTGTTATGCTCTGCAGATCTACCGACGTCGCCACCGAAGCTGGTGCTGCCACGCATGGCTCTTTTTCAATGACCCGAAATGAAATTGCATTATGTGCTAGACCAACCAAGGCCTCCCGGTCATCCACCGCCCAGCAACTAAAAACATCCGCTTCGAAACGGCGTTCGTCGACAACCCGTCACTTGGTATTTCTTTCTTGCCGAATCAACTGATTGGTTCTGACTGATGAGCTCACCTCATCGTCAAGACCTCGGTGGACCACCACGACCACCTCATGAGTCTAAGGGTGAAAGGGTAATGCAAGTGCGAAAGCACACAAGATGGCGGTAGCGGAAGTAGGAGGAGGAGAAAGAAAAGGTGGAAAGATCTGTAAAAAAAAATTTCTTTTCGACCACATTGTCCGTGGGACGCAACAACTGAGGGCAAAAATCCGGCTGCATTGATTTGTATCTGTTTCACGTTCTCCTCCTTTTTTGCGCCATATTATATACTTGGAGTCCTGCAGCTTCAGCTACAAATCTTATTCTACGAGAGATCCTTTTTGCTTAGCTTGAAATTTTTTGCGCTGATTCCCAGTACCTTGTCATAGGACAACGCATTTGCGCTGTTTGGAGTGGGCCAGAACCTCCGACTATTTCAGAACCGTAACTTGTGAAGTCTTTTTCGCTAACGTCTAGCCAGGAACAGCAACGACCACCCACCGAACCGATCAAACAAAACAAACAAGAGTGGATGCGAAGGCGCGCATTATTGTCTATCACTTAAACAACAATGCTATAGGTGCCGCCATGCCATAGCAACACATACATGCTTGGCCTTGGCTAATGAAGAAGAGGAGAAACAGTTAAAATCACGAGCCCCTTTCGTTTGCTGGGAAATCACATGACGACAAATGGTCGTGCTCCGCATTGTGTGCGCACAAGTGCTTGTCAGTAACAATCACCACGTGAATGATACCAAGGAAAGGAAAGTTGTCGAAAGCAGGCTAAATGTGCTAATCAACGCCTCGGCATTCGTCAGTGTACTAGGTCCTACCTATGCCTAATATTCGTTTCTGTGATTGTTACGCAGTTAACTAATTAATAGCAAATTCTTGCCGCTTTACCTGCAATACAACTAGCGGACAGTGACGCTAAAAGAAATCTTGAATGAGGAGTTGGAAAAGCCAATTATATTCTAGTGACTTTTTGACCCATATCGCTTGAAAGGGTGCCGATTCATGTGCTTCCAGTATTTGCTGAAATAACTGCGGTCTTTTGTAAAATGCCGATTCAGATGCGTCCCGCAAAACGTTTTCTTGCGTACGCATTCTAGCCCATAGTATTTTTCATCTCAAATAGCTATCGATCATTAAAGGCATCATATACTTAATGCGGAACGTAGTACATAAATGAAGTTTTATAAAAAGCGTTGCCCTGTATAACTTGTATATACAACGTTATATCTCAATTATTAATGAAGAACAAGCAGACAGTGGCAGGCTGTTTATACAAGAAAATATCCATCGATTTTCTGCACACAATTGGGTTTCATTTCCTGAACAAATACAATAATAAAGATAAAATTCACCAATGAGTGTTGCTTCAAAAACGTTGAGGCGGCAAATTAACTAGGAATACTTCAAAGGACTTTTCCGTTAATAAGCCGTTGTAAATCAATCGTTGTTGTATGTATATATGTCCTTGCTTTAGTGACAAAGCATAGTGATATAGTCGCTGCAATCAACGGTGATAATGATGAATCGGACTAATTTGGGGCACTTTCATCGTGTCGCAGGTTCCACTCAAGCCGTCCAAGCTGCCCCCTGGTTACACCGAGGACCAGCTGCTCGTCTTTGGAGAGGTCGGACGCAGCAAGAGGGGTTTTGTTGTAACCGTTCATTGGTTCCTAACAGAGCAGCCTAACCATACACTGTAAGTATAATATACCTATTAGCTATCTCAAAATAGCTTAAAACCTGTTGCTGAAAAACACAAAGTGTCTTAGTATAATAGTATTGGTGTGGGCTCATAAGTTGGAATTCGCGAATCAGCGAAACAAATCTCATATATAATTGCTTCGAAAAGGAGGATCTTGGAAAAGAGGAACTCGTTTAGTAGGCTGTCATGCTAGCTACTGAAAAACCCCGTGTTTTCTGTAGAAGGCCCTCTGTATGATGGAAGCCGCCCTAACGAAATATTCCATGACTCGTATGACGTTCAGTGGACTTTAAGCGAAGGGAATAGAAGCGGAAGGATGATGAGTGATTTCTATTTTTGGAGTACTCAGTGCTGCCATAAAAGGGATTTAGAGGCTTAGGATTCCAATATACGAAAGAATCACCCTATGACGTGCGACAGTCTACTGTAATCGAAGTTTGATACTACTAGACATGTTTGCTTTCGCCTTTATGAAACATATTGCATTTATGTTTGATTATAATTTATAAACATTTCGTAGAGAATATAAATGGCAAAGCTATGGCTAAATTTACCTTAGACTAGTAGATGTAAGTGTGGAGGAAATGCATTGCAAGCCTTTAACCTAAAAGTGATAAGCTCATTGATGTCACATGATAGAGAATAGCAACGTGTTTGGCACGGGGACTTTACAATAATATAAAAAAGCACTTCACGTTTCTTACAATAAAATCGCTACCGAAGACATTTCTAAGAAAAATTGAAGTCTCTGTAATGAACATCATCAATTGCGCTACTTAATGCAAGGGAGAAACAAAATCTACAAAGGCTCAAATCCGAAAAATTGAGAAATGAAAGCGATGACCTTAACTTTGTCGACTTCAATGTTTTTTGTAATTTATTGCACCACAGTAGCATGCCGACTAGGTATTTCGTTTCATCAAGGGGTTGTACTGAGTTTTCGATTGCCACGCCACTTGTTGCGCAGCCGTTTCGAAGTAACGGGTGAACACAAGTACTCAAAATGCCACCGGCACTGGCATAAAATTTAGCGTTTTTCTCTATTTAATTAATCTTTGGGCGACACTTTCTTACGTTTATGACGGAGATCTGCTCATACATCGTCTATCGTTCGAGTACGCGTTAGCTGCTCTTCTTATTATTTATATTTACACAAGTTTCATTTAAAACACACAACAAGATAGGTCATTTGGCAAAGACGTGATTGGCGACAAATCTATTTTGAATTTTTAGTAGTGATTGCGAGTTTTTTAGTTTCAAATCCCATAAGAATCTCTAAATAGAACCAATGTCCCTAGATCCATTATCATCATTTTCATTATAGGAAGTTCAACGACCTTTTCTTCAAGAACTTTCAAAGAAACTTGGCGAATGTTATTTAAGTTTCGCCGGCCAAAAGCTGTTGAGAAGTCATAGCTGTTTAACGAAAGAGCCTTCTTATTAGATTAATTTAATGCAAAAATTAATTTAATGCAAACATTAATTTAACGCAAAAAACGCTCAACTTTTGTTGTCTCGTTTTGGGCTTGTCAACTAGGCTAACCTTCATTTATTGTCAAACGTTCAGAGGCTGTGTTCGCGTCGGGCCAAGTTCACTCTTGTTTGACATGTGCCATACAAAAGGTACTACGTTGTGTAATTGAATTGTCAGCCGCTTGGTCACGTATGGTAAAAAGAAGCTTTTGAAGTACACCTTAAAACACTGTCGCATAATATGAAGCGGCAACGATTTCGTACTTGTCCAAACTGGTCCCTGGTATTATTTATAGTCTCTTTTTACCATGCACACGGGTCACGATTGTGGTTCTGGCAGGAAAAATAACAGGAACGAAGAGATAGTTCTATTCATAGGGCATTCTCATTTATGAGAAACAGAGAACAAGAAGGCCCAAATGAGAATGTTGAATTTTTTTCTCAGCTCATAATGGTTGAAGAAGGAGTCTAAGGTAGATAAATACTCGAGTGCGTAGATTGCGTTCAAATTTTGTCTGTTCAGCGAAACCAGAGTTGACTTGGAGAAATTTTGAATGACATTGAATAGTTACCATGGTCGTAAATTATATGTAAAGGGAAAAAATATCTTCTCTGTAAGATCTATTGTGTTGCATCTCAAATCTAAGGCTTATTCGCCCAAGAAACAGCATCCGAAATATATTCGAATTTTTACATTAGGGGTTGGTGTAACTTGAAATCTGCGTATATCTATCTTAAAATTAATAAAGCATTTCATGAAGACCATCCTAAACGACTAAAAAGTATTTTCAGTTTTTTTTTCTTTAAGAAAGATGCCCAAAAACAGAAATAAATAACCCGAGGGAACAGGTAAAACGATAATTCTTCGTTTGGGTAGCATTCTGGTTTTTTCCCAAAACGCTATAGGGAGATTTCTGTTCGTTGGTTAAATGTAATTGTTAGACTTCATTGAAAATATCTCAGGATGGTTTTATTACAGCAGCAAAAAAACGGCAAAACCTCAACACAATTTCTAAGCCGAAATATGTGCTACCGGCATAGGTTTCTCAGGGGACCGGTAGACTATTACGCAGTAAAGCAGGCACCAAATAGGTCGTACTTATCCCTTGTGAGGATAAGTACGACCTATTTGGTGTACTTGTAACTTCTCTGTGTATCTATGACATTCCGTCGTCGTCGGGTATCGGCCACGACCGCTGCCCCCTTGGCGTCGTTGGGACTGCCAAAGTTGTTGCTGTTGTTACCGGCGCTGCTTCAGCATCCGATTACGGCGGCATCGTTTTTATGACCTTCCCCATGTGCGCTTCTCCCTCTGCTCCAGAAGTCCTCAGTGATGTCGCCCTCTCCTTGTCCTCCCCACTCGCGCTTCTCCCGTTGTTGAAGCGGCAACGTCGAAAAGCCAAGGCAAACTACGCCCAGTTATACTCGGCTTGCTTCTTCACGGTGGCTGTGGCCGTATATATTCCTGTCGTCTCTACGGCCCGAGATTCAGTTCGTTTTCCCTTCATTTCGTTCCCACTTTGATGCTGCCACTACTCCCACTGTCGATAACGTTTTGCCACGCGACTCTGCAGCCCCTCGCCGACAAGGGAAGCGGG
Organism: Tropilaelaps mercedesae; assembly: GCA_002081605.1. Classification (NCBI taxonomy): domain Eukaryota; kingdom Metazoa; phylum Arthropoda; class Arachnida; order Mesostigmata; family Laelapidae; genus Tropilaelaps; species Tropilaelaps mercedesae. The sequence continues at coordinate 7,575 of MNPL01003800.1, read as the reverse complement.
ACAGCCGAAGTGAAGCTGTGAGAAAAGAGAGACAGGGAGGCATTCCTTCCGGACCAACGACTTCAGCCCCTTCCATTGCCCCACAGCCTTAAGCCCCTCCCAAGTTCTGGTTCTCTTGGTGCCCCTTCTGTCCCTTTCTCTAGATTCTCGCTTCTTCTCTCTGTTCTTTTTCCCACCCTGCTTGCCCCCTCTTCGTCGAGGACTTCTTAGTCTTCTGTCTCTACTGCTACTACTACCGCCCCCTCCTATGTATCCACCTCCCATGACTTCCACTCTCATCTGTTCAGCCACAGAGTTCCCTTTCACCGACGACCCGTTTCTAGAAACCCCTTACATGAAGGGAACTCCATTCCCTGCCGCTGCCTTCTCGGCAGGCCCTTCAGACCTGCCGAGAGTCCAGCAGTCGGCCTCGCTCATCGCTCCCTCTTTCTAGCAAACATGCAAGGAGCTCGTAGGAAGACTGGAGCAAGCCCATCCTCTGCTCGGCCCCCACGTTGTCACAAACTGCAACAGAATGGAGCAAGTTAGCTCGTTGCCTCGGTCTGTACGCTACTCTACCAAAGTCACCTTCTACGCATACTCACACATGCATACACACACACTCTCACACACACATCCAGAAGGCAGTATCCAGCAGATAGGTGTTTCACACTGCGTTGCTACAGATTTTCTAGCCATCCGAGAACTCATTGGCGCTCGCCGAGTTAGAACACACACATGTGTACGAGGCGCACGGCGAATGAACACAACAGCGACGACAACAATGCGGAAGGGCCAGCGAACGAACGAACGAACGGAACGCAATGCAAACTAGCTTCGTGTCAGTGCTCTGTTTTTCCGCTGTTGGCACTGGCGCCTCCACACCGTCATGTTTGTAGGTTCCCCTGGGCGTCGCCACATTTGCCTTGTCTCTCTTCTCTACCTCTTCCCTGTTTGCTCATCATCCACTGAATGAGCCTGCCTAGGATTCGTACACGGCTTGCGACCTCCCCGCCGGCTGCCATACGTAAGCTATAGATGAACATACACGCAAAGAGCAGTAAGATATTTTTGTGGACACTTCGATGGACACTTGATCGTCGGAATGCTGGTCAATGGAAAGACGCCTGTTAGGGGTGGTACCGATGCTGCCAACAGACTCCCGTTGTGACGAATCTGAAGTATGGTGAAGTACTTTTTGGTCATCATTATTCACGGCTATTCGTGTCGCTTCGGTCCTTCTTGTTTAGCCTCGAAGAAGAACACTGCCCAACAACACCTGTTACGTAGCTGCTTAGAAACAGTTATCTCCAGATGTTCATCCGCTGGTTGGTTGCCATTTTGCTAGTTGATTGCAAATGTGCGAATTCGCTTAATACAAGGACGTCATGAGCACGAAAAGCCAAAGGAAATAGAGAGGAATATCGAAATTGTTAGCAGCAACACAACAAAGAAGGATGGCAAAGACCAAGGCGAAAATTGAAGCCGACAGGGCGACAAAATTCGCTAACTAGACAGAACAAGGCAGAACAAGACCGAGGACTAGACTGATTATGTTGCTGCTGTGAAGCCGGGCCGGCGGGGTAATTTCTTAAAGATGACCCCATTGCTTGAACTTAATCTCGTTATGACTGTCCAACTAAAGGTAAATGATTCATTCCAGTATTGAATAGAGAACACACGCCCGTAAAAGATGCCCGAAAGATAACAAATCTTGAAGAGTGCAGGCATTACCGCTATCAAAACAGACACCGCTTACGAAACCGCCCTCATAAACTTGACTAACATTTGAATAAACTCAGTCGTAGCTACTACCTAGGGGGAAGAATATAAAGTAAAAAAAAATAAATAAACGCACATATTAGCTGCGGACGCAATGTATGACTGCGCAGGCTTAATTTTGTGAAGGGTCATCAAGTTTCCGCTGGGCTTATCGAGGGAAATTTTAGTTCATCCTTGATAAACGACATTGGCGTTCTAAAATGTGAATTAAATAGTAAGTCACCGAGTTCCACTATCACTGAGATTTATTATTTCTACAATATAACAAATTTGAATTCCATACATTTTAATGTAACGATGATTTGCAAAATCCTCCACTTCAAATAGTTTTCAATAGGTTTCAAATAGGTTTGTTTCAATTATATAAGCAAATGTATACTAGCCTTTACTCGCGCTATCTCTAAGGTTGTCCATTCTTAAGACTACCAATCCTTTTCACTCTTTCAAATTCTTGAAAATCAAACTTCCTCATGAAGACACCACAGATATTATATGGAGGCGTTATATATATCAATCTTCTAATAATGATTATACAAGCGAGCGTTCAGCAGATGACAGATGCGGATTATATCTAACCATATCTTATCCGATGTCTACACACAATAAATTGTATATGACACAATACACTTACGATATAAAAAGGGCGATATATACGATATATAAAGCATAATAAAGAAACTATCAAATGATGATGAATGAAGGCTAAATCCCGATTTACTTATTGCGGTACAGCTGTTAAGATCGCGTTAAATATTTCATTGCTCCCGTTTGAGAGACAATGCTATCTATGGTGCTCTACAACAGGTTGTAAGTTCCACTAAATACAAAATTAGCACAAAGAAGAAATCGTCAATATGGGACAGATTGATAATAGGGAAATTAAGTTGTCAAGGTCAATCAGTGTAAAAAATGGACTACTTTACCAAAAAGCATTGCAGAATACTCATAAAATTACTGGGATGGCGACACGTGTAAATATATTCGTAGTTAATTCAACCGCGGTCTTATACATTAATTAAATAACTGATCACATGCTCTGAAAAACAAAAAACATGTAAGTTGATAGACAATGTTAATAGTTTAGTATAGTTGTGCTGTCATATTTGATCATAATTACATTCAGTTCGTTCTTTACCATTAATTGCTAAACTCTTCTCCTCCAGGAAGCATCCGACACTCTTGTGGCCTTTCATATAGGCTATTGTTCTATAGCTAAGAATATCGGTGTCTCCATTAATGGCGGCCAATTAACTATTGCCGTTGTGTTATGCTTATTTACAGAGACTGGATTAACGCCATCATTAACACAGTAAGTTAACTATGAGGCAAGGATAAGACACGATATATGGTATAATTTAAAGCCATGGTCATCACTAAGTTGCACGGCCACCTACAGCCAGGCTACGTTTCCAAAAAATTACACAGTTATTGCGATCTCATTACCCTTCTACTGCGCACTGACAAATTTTCATCATCAGAATAAATATTCATCGAACTGAACAGTCGAATTTTTACACTGGAACGACGCTGTACGGGTTGTGAACTTAATGATGAGGCAACGATGAAGGAAATTGGAATGGAAAGTCGAACTAACGAGCATCATTAAGTTTCCCATTCTTGACAATCAAATCTAATTCTAAAATCACTCAGTATTTCCGAAAATCTATGGCAACAATTATGCGTAGCTCTTATTCATCAGCGGACCTACGTCTTAAAATATTATTGCACACACGATAATTTTGTTTGATACTTTACAGATTCCAACCCCACCTCCACCGCCGTACTCGGAAAAGGATGAACTCCAACGAGGACACAGCGATCTCAGAAAACAACATGGTAGTGGCAGTATCGACAAGCTTGCCAACGATCTCAAGCTCATGAACATCAAAGGTAAAACCCTGCGCAACGAAAGCCGTCACAATTTACCTCTTTATTCGTCGTGATGCTACATTGAAAGCTGCTGCTTGCAACGAACGATCGTATTGAAAGACCTAGCAAAGCGTCTCCGTTGATTTAGTCCGACACCACGGTCTATTACGCGTCTCTCCTCGCCAATGACATCGATTGACGAGCCCATACGACATTGTCTACATGTGTTTTGCTTTCGGATACCACACCCGTTTGACTGTTGATAACGGTTACGTCGCCTACTGTATGGTACAGACATGCGCTTATCTATTAAAGCTGACCATCAGCCAACATTTAACGTCCACGGTAGCAGTTTTTGCATTACTTCGTAAGACGAACCCCATATATATATAAATGTGCACCGGCGGGGATCAAACCCGTGCACCTACGTGTCTCCTCCAGTCGCAAGGCGCATACGAATGCAACAAGCCACCGAGCTCGACGACATGCGCTTATCTAGCCAAAGCTTACCAAACTTTCAAGTGAATTCAATAACGCTGTGGTATTTATACTGTGTCCTCGTTTTCCCGACCGCATCTTTGTTCCGTTGTCGCGTCATCCCGTCAAAAATCCGCAGAATCATCGATTCGTAAAGAAAAATCCGCAACACGTAGTCGAAGTTTGTCAAAAGGCGCTTCGCCGGGAGCCGCTGCCTGCGGCACCGGGGCGGCCCGAAGTTCGTCGCGCAAGGCTCGAGGGGTCGACGCCGAAGAGGCCGCCATGAATGCCGCCCTCAACGCGGGCACTACCACGGGTAATTAACTAGCCATAGACAATCATCGTTAAATATGCAGTGTCTGCACTGCGTATTCAACGCACAGATCTGCCACCCGCGTCGATCATTTAATTGAACTCGTACTGTTTGTATTAGTGGGTTTGCGAGGCAATGCCCATATGAAGTGCGCAGACGGCGCCAAGCGGCATGATAGTGATTGTCTATACGCATGCTGTGTTAGCGCAATATTAATTGAGTAATTTCCTAACAAATTGTTCAATAAGAGTGAGTTGAATTCGTGCACCACCTTTCTGCAACGATATGATTTCTCTGCAATTGTACACTGCATAAGCTAGACAAGTGTGGTATCTTCTGCCTTTATACTTCATCTGATGAAACCAGACAACTGGGTTCTGTGAGCATGTTAAAGCTTCACTGCTCGTGTAATATCTGAAAGTAACTAAAAATAATGAGTAATGTGTTTTCAATAAGCTAGATAAACTTTTTAACCACCTGTAAATGTTGTCATTCGGGTTATATTGTATTCATGGCATCATTATTTGTTCGTGAAGGTTGGGGCCGAGGCTCCGGCTGGAGTGTTCAGGGTGATCCCGCACAGATCTTGTGTTATTACGCCGCAGCAGAAGCAGCCATCGTGGATCTCAGCGCTTCAGATCTTGCGTTTGACATACCCGGTACGATGCACTCATCTACATTGATAAATTTATAATATACAAACATACGCACACATGAATGCACACATACACACATGTATACATGTCCTGGTTCCCACAGCATACGGCGGCACAAAGCCAATTTCCAAAAAATGCTGCTAAAATGATTCTTTATGAAACTGCGTGGTAGTGAGATGTGTTCACATAATTGAAACATAGCCTTGAGAAGTAGTTTGAGAAGACTATCTGAGCAAAGGACTTTTAATATTAGGATTGTCGATAAATATACGTTATCTTGTAAATTTCGAAGAACACCAAGGCATGACCAATTTCCATATTTAGGTACTGTCAATATTCTTTTCAGTATTGTATGAAATAAAATGGCTACTTTCTAAGCTTCTAAACAAGGCATAGTCTGTCTCAACACAAGACACATATTTTTGACAAATTTTCTCGGCCATCTCCAAAGGTGTTGACCATATTGTAGCTTAATTTTAGTGTAATAGAAAACCGACATATAATCACCACTTAAACGTCTTACCTAGTTTAAATGTGAGCTTACATGCATTCTATTCTATTTTTCGCAACTTGGCGGAACTAGGCTGATTCGAATTGTTTTGCCTTTCTGTTTCTCATATTACAGCTGATTTAGGCGATTTGGATATTGGCGATTCAATGTTCGGCGATTTTGGAGATGCAGGCGCCATGGACTTCGGCGGTTTTTTCTAAATTGACACTGTATTGAGTTACCTCGGAGAAGCAATCTACGAAATCAAAGCTTATCGAGAAAAACAGCTTCGAAACTCCTCCCTTGCCCGGCTGAGGCGCCAGTAGACATTAGGAGACAGCTCAAATAACCCCTCGTCATCGCTTCAAGAAATATTGACATACATATTTCGCAACCTCATGACATTATTAGAGTTAACATATGTCTAAAGCTGGAATTGATCCAGAGTCGATTACTTACATAGAAGAAACTTAAACGAGGATTCATCTAAAATCTACTGAAACCCTGACCTTTCTCACCACCGTCGACAGCATAGATTAGACACTACACAAGTCAAGCAATATATGCCACTGGCCAGTAAGTTCACGCCGCCCACCTCAAGTACGACCTACACTGCTGTATCATTAGTGGTCGATCTACGAAACTTATTTCAGCTTGTTACAAGCGTACGATATTGGGTTATACGAGACTTCGTATAGATTGTTGGTAAAATAAGTCCCTTTTCGAATTACGATAATCTGCGACTATGACTACACTTAGATCAACTAAAGAGGCAAAGGGAGGCGTAAAGTGAACATAACTGAATGCATGCGAGTAATGGTGTCATGTCATCCATTACCGGGTCGTCGTCAGGTGTGCCTGCGTATGTTTGATAATATAATGACGTCTACATACCAGAAGGAACAATGGCCGCATTACTTCCGTTGTAACTTCTGATGCCGCCTATTAGAAGAACAAAACTGGTCGAAGATATAAGAGACGTTGTTTCTCCCCTTCTTCCTCGAACCTGATCGGATACATTCACACACCCAATAGGATTTGTTCTGGATAAACGTCTGTATTGATATTGTCTGTTCAGTGTCTAGGTTACATACCCTGCTGGTAAACATTCGTTAAATTGTTTACCACCAGAGATTGTTACTCCCTTTATGTACTTACAAAATTTGCCACACTGCATATATCAGCATACATTCACACGATGATGATGTCTTGTAATATTGTGAAATAGTCTTGGTCATATACATAGGTGCGTAAACTTACGATAGTAGCACAATGATAGTAACATCGTAGCATGCATTTGTGAAGAGAAGAGCGAAACAGAAAATCGAAGCAATCTTCTGCTATTCATAATAGCTATAATCAAACTAACAAATTTACTAGTAATATTAATATAATTAACAGTTGCTGTAATCGCAGCAACGTGAATGGCGCAGTTATCATAACACTCTACGGACACTGCTGATATAATCGAGAGGTTGTGTTTGGAGCCGGATGCACAACAGAAAGGTGTGTAACTATTGATATGTAAAAGAGGAACAATTTAGCGTTCGCGGTGCGTTGCGGTATAAATCTATCCAAGTCTATGGTAGAAAATGTACGTAAGACGTAACGATAAGAATGCTGAATATAAATTTGGACAATGCAATTCACAGGAAAGATATAAATACCTGCCAATTAAGTGAACGTTTAGAAAATTGGACACGATGACGTTGTGCGGGAGTATTTGAACATGAATTTGGACGATAAGTTGGACATGATGGCTAAACGCAAGAGGCATTCGCCTCAAGGCATCAGTCGGTTCGATGCTGCTCACCTAAACAATATTAAACACGCATAGTGAACACACATGCACACAAAGAACAGAAGCAAGCAACAAAGCAAGGACCCATCATAGGTAAGCAAGACGAATCTTCGACTAAAAGTAGGTGGTTAACATGACCGCTGCTACTACCTCATGCAGATATTACTATACATATAGACATACCGCCATATTGTTATATATATATATA